>BRDA01089573.1:0-39448 GCA_036984385.1 Crenuchus spilurus
CATTCCACTATGTAATAAATAAAGATTTTCAACTGGAATATTTTATTCATTGAGATCTGGGATGTGTTATTTTAGTGTTCCCTTTATTTTTTTGAGCAGTGTATAAAAGTAAGTCATAGAACAGACTTAAACATTTAAATTAAATGCCTTTATTAAAATTGTGCCTATGCTAGAGTACACTAAGTGTACAGTGTTTATATTTAAAGTTTTATTCCTCAAAAAAATGTACAGTGATTGGGAAGCGAGTTGTCGTTGAGGTGCATCTTGTCAGTTGCTATTGTCTGATATGGTCACTGAGATGTATGTAGGTAGTTGAGTGTTAGTAGTGCACTCAAAGTGTGGCACAGACAATAATAAACATAATAAAAATTGTCACTGAAAGTCCCATATTGACAGAAAGCAGCTGTAATCTGAGTAGAGCAGAGGTTTATAGTTGATACATTCACCCAGAAGGAAGTGTGTGTTCACGGTTTCAGATGAAAGATGACAGATAAGACACAGACAATCAATAAAACAATAAGGTTGCCTTAAACGTGTTGACCCGAACCAGTAAACGTCCACCAAGAGCAGAAATATCCACACGCTTGACTGTGCTTATGACAGATTGATTGTGTCATCAGTGCGTCTTCACCCCAACACTCCCAGCCTGAGAATGTGTGAGGATGAGTGTGTGTGAGCATTTCCTGGCTTTATAAAACTGCTTTTACAAAACCTCCATGCCAAACATTATTATAGTCTCCTTAAAATATGGTTTGACAGTCATTTACAACTGCTTATAGCCCAAATCACACATTTTGTGAAAATCACTGATGAAGAAAACACATACTGTGGTGTGCATAACACACAAACATACACATACAATACACAGTCATATCAGAATATTATGACCACCTACCTAATAGTGGGAATAACCATATTTGGCTTAGAGTGCTCACTCAGTGGTAATCTCTCATACTTTCCTTGTTGCTCCTGTGTTCATTATCAAGGTTAAATGGTCCATTGTGATGTGTTGATTGCTCTGAAGTCCATTCTCTGTAAACCTTCACTGTAGCTCTAAAACATCCCCTGGTTTCTACCACCCTTCACCTGGTACCCTGTTATCAGCCCTTTTGCACATCAGTTAAGTCATGTCCTTTGCCCATGATGATGGTTGTACACTCTGCCACTACTGAGTGGTGTGCTTACTTATTTATACACGTAGTAAACCCGGTCATATGGCATGTGCATTGTTTTTTGAGTAAATAAACACTGCTCAGATTAAAACACTAAATAAAGGTTAAATATCAGGAAAACACAATAAACAAGTGAAAATAAGTCATAAAAGTTAGAGTTAATAAGACAGTTGACCGATAAGTGAAGAAAGATTTTAAAAACAGTCAAATAAAAATATGAAGTCAAGTAATAATAAACAAAGTAAAACATTAAAAAATATGTAAAATGATTAAAGATCATAAACATTTACAACATGTTAACATTTTAATACTACTGACCAGATTTATCTTTATTGTGATTTATTTTTAAAATACTCTTTTATTCAGAAAACACTTAATTATAAAACATATATTTTACATGTTTTAAACCATTTTTAACATAAAAATAATTATAGTGTATTGGCAGATCATTTTAAATATTTATATGTATTTATATTTATTAAAATAAATAAACAAATAACATAAATACACTGAATTAACAAATAAGAACAAAATGTCTTGTTATACATGAAATTATATTATAATAATTTTACAACATTATATAAATTAGAAATATTAGATATTCAGACTAGATTTAAGATTGTTTACCATGATAGGATATGCATCATGATACAGGAATTATGATATAATATATTGTGATATATTGCGATATTATGTGATATTTATTTCTGTTAAACAGGAAGAGTCTAATGGTTGATGATAGATTGCAACACTGCCATCTAGAGGTTGGGGGTTTAATCACAACACAAATAGCAATCTGTTTATCAACATCTTTTTTTTTTTTGGCCCAATTTTCTCCATATGTAGTGGTAGTCAGTTGACCCACCCATCTGCTAGAACTGACTCTAGGAGGGTGAAGACTAGCACAGGCCTCCTCTGATACATGTGAAGTCAGGCTCCGCCTCTTTTCCAACTGCTGCTGATACATCATTGCTGGGCAGCCAACGCACTCTGAAGATTCCCAGCTCTGATACATCAGCAAACAGACACCTGAGCCAGCGGACATTGCATGGTAGTAGTGATGGGGAGAGAGCAGCATCTACACACCCAGTGAGAGCACCGCTGATTCTGCTCTCTCAGGCTCCGGCTGTCAATGGCAAGCAGCATGACCGGGGTTCAAACTCTCGATCCTCTGATAGTCTCAGCGCTTTAGTCTGCAGAGCCATTACTGTTTTTGAGAATCAATGCAGTATCATAATACAAAATAGTCTATTGTTATATTGTTGCAGCTCTACTACACATCAGTGGTTATAAAATACACATGTATTACCTCATGTCCTCACAGTGTATAAAAACAAGTGTTTGTGTGTCAGTCAACAGGACCCGGTCTACAGTGGAATCAGTTCTCTCCAGACATATCAAAGTGGCGGTGTTGACTAAACAGTCTAAAGATGAAGAAATGGAGAAAGCCCGTCGGGGTCGGCGTGTTTACTGCTGCGCAGGAGGAATCAAAGCACGGACATGCGTCTGGAGAGGAGGAAAAGGAGGAGGAGGAGGAGGAGGACGGGGATGAAGGCTGGGTGATGAGGAGGAGATAGAGACAGAGGAAGGCCGAGCGATGAGATAGAGGCAGAAGCGAGGGCCCCTGGGAAGTAGAAAAGGACATCAAGAGTGCGCCCATCCGAGCGTGTAAACGCTGTAAACAAACTGCCGGGCCATCTTCTGCCTCCCCTCGGAAAGCAGCTTGCTGTTTACTCGCCAAACCCCAGGTCGAGAGGCATCACAACATACAGCGGGGCAAATATTTACAGAAGTGGATATTTACAGCCGATACCGCAGTGAACGTGTCTGTCTGTAACGTACATCAGCATCAGAAATGTAAAATTCAGTCTGATAAACTTCTGTAATTGTAAACAAGTACAGAAGCCTGATACAGAGTCAACAAGAGGACAAGACTGAGAATCAAACACTCATTACCGTCATATTTACAGGAGCTCTTCCTAATACACCTGCAGCAGGTATTTTATATTCAGGTGTTTTAAGATTTGTGTGGAACCAACATCACTGTTTACGTACTTTTATGTGTTTTAGTCTGTCTCTCTATTTACTTATTAAGACAGACAGACAGACACAGGTGTTACCCTGATGTCCTGGTTAAAGTCCTCATCTTCTCCATCTTCATAAACTAATAGCTAATGATGCTGAGAGTTCTGGTGCAGACCGGCTGGAGGTGGATGCAGATCATTGGTGGTGGTTTAGGTGACTCTTTAACATCTTTCCCAAATATCAAAGAGCTTTGAGTGTCTACAAAAGCAGTGCAGAAATGGATCTGTAGGTAAGTAAGGTAGATACATAGATTCACAATTACATCAGCAGTCGATGAAGAAAAAAGACAAAATTTGGCTTTAGATCAGAGGTGTCAAACTCCAGTCCTGGAGGGCCGGATTCCTGCACAGTTTGGTGATCTTCCTGATTAAACACACCTGATTTAGCTCAGCAGGTAATGACCAGGTTTAATGGTAGTGTCAGAGCAGATAATTAGGCATGATACCAGCCCTTCAGGACTGCAGTTTGACACCCCTGCTTTAGAGCTAAAGAAGCAAGCTGCAGGACTAATGTTGCTAACAATCTATAGACCTGACCAGATAACTACATAACCCAGTTTATGTAAAAATACACCAAACTCCATTAATGCAGCAGTCATTCAGTCTAGCTCCTGAAAGCCTAAACAATGACCGAGATCAGATCACTTAATGTTCAACTTGTTTTAAGTCATTTTATTTACACAAATCACTTTAAATTACTGACTGATCATTTTACCAATGATTTCTCAATACAGTGGAACCTTAGTTATCGTTGACTTTTTTGGGAGAAATTTCGTCCCAGTTATTGTTCATTCACCCAGTTTTCATAAGTGTGACTCAACAGTAATTTTGTGAAAACAAAGCATCCACCCATGTGTGTCACTTACCCATGTGTTTACTGTTCAATCTGGCTTTGTTTCAGTTGATAATGTTCAAAACAAACTAAAACACATACAATAAAGCAACGACGCACAGCAATTCAGCATGAAAATGGGTGCGAAAACAAATACCCAAGACCCCTGAGAATGGGTGCATAAAAAAGGCTGCTGGTGTGACCACACTGGCACTCTCTAAAACAGAGCGTAAACCTGTAAGAGTGATGTCAAATGTTCATTTATCCATTTCACTAGTCTTTTGTATTTATTTCATTGTGCTCTGTGTGTAAAACTATAGTTATTCTATATAAAATGTTTTTGTTCATATTTTGGAGTGTCTGGAACAGATTAATTAGATTTACATGATGTCTTATGGGAAATATGACTACAGTTATATTTGTTTTGGTTATCATCAGACACTTTATTACAGATTAGTATGAAAACTGAGGTTCCACTGTATAAGTAAGATCACCAGTGAGATTAGACACTTCCTGTAGATAAAATGGGCTGAGAATATTCAGTTTACAACCTCAACATTAGCAGCATTAGATATATTGAGTAGATGTAACTTTCTGAGACACATGTTTTCTCTTTTTTGCCGTGTGTGGTCATTTTTTCAGTATAGCTCTTGTCCTGCTATTGTATTTAAAGTGATTTATGTTTGTATTGCATGTTTAAAGATGATTTGTGATCTGAAAAAGCAGACGTGACTCACCCGAGATGAAAAAGAACAGAAACGCAGACGCCGCAGACGAGCACTCTCTCTCTCAGAGGGAACAATGGACAGGAGGACACGTTTATGATCACTAATGAGTCTGATTTCCCTGCTCTGGATGCTCAGAGTTAGCCCCCCTTTCTTTGAAAAGTGTGAGTGGTTTTTTTTATCAAGTTCTTCTCCAGCGGGGAATTTCCAGACAGTCTTTTTTATTGACGTTTCAGAGTTGTTTGAATGAAGCCTTTCAGACGTACAAAGCACTGAAGTCAGAAGGCTGTACTAATCCATGGTGGGGTGTGTTGGGGAAAGCCCTGTGTTGGGGGGTGAAGAGGGGGATTTGGGTTGAATCCTTTCAGAAAAAGAGAAATCAATCAATGCTACAGGTTTACTTTTCACTTCTTAGCATCTACTTAAACCCGGTCTTTACTCATACGCATAAACAAATGGGGGCAGGGGGCAGATGGGTATCAGTAGTAGATGGGTTAACCTCTTTACACTTAGAAAACCAATAAAAGTTGGTGTATAAAATAGGGGTTCGCTAACCTTAAAACTGGGTCATTTACATTTATGGTTTTGATTCCCACAATGAAGAAAGGTCTGCATAATGTGAATGTGTAGACAGGTCCTCGCAACATAACCTAAACCTGCTACACACACACAGTTTGCCTATTTACTGTTTACATCTCATAGTGGATGTGATGAGATACAGACACTAAATCACTGATAATGCAAGGGATAACAGTTGTTTGATCTTTGTGTGTGTGTGTGTGTGTGTGTGTGTGTGTGTGTGTGTGTGAGGTTTATGCCAAGTTATGGGGACCAAAACACTCATGCTGTGGGGATCCCACAATGTAAATCATTAGGTAGAGGTTATAGTCAGGTTAGCTTTGTGATTTGAGTAATGTTAGGATAAGGTACTGGTCAGAACAAAGTTAAGCTAAGGTTAAAGGTAGGGATAAGTTTAGGATTAGGTTAAGGTTAAGGTTGGGGTAGGCTACAGTTAGTGGTAAGGTTATGATAAGGAAATGCTCAGTGGTAAGGTTAGAGCTATGCTATGTTTAGGGTAAGAATATGGTAAGGGTAAGGACAAGGTCTGGCTTATGTTAGGGTAATGGTGGTGTAGGGTTACAGTAAGGTTAGAGTTAGGTTAATAGTAGTTATGCTTAAGGTTTCGGCAATTCTCCAGAAAATCAATGGAAGGCTAAGTATTGTCCCCACAAATTCAGAGAAACAAACTGAGTTTAATTGTAACACAATACCTAAACCCCTGTTAGCCATGTTAATAATAGCATTGTAGCTAATTATTTTACAGTAACTGCACATTGAACAGAAAATAGCAAAATAAAGAGCCTTAACAATAGATAAAAGCTTAAATTAAAATGTCACATGTTCAGCTACAATAAGTGTTCATTTTTTATTTTATTTTATTTTATTTATATTATTTATTTCAATCCTGACATTTGAGGATGTCAAATGACATTTGAGTCCCAAACAAATAGAAATGAGCACTCAGTTTCTATCCAGCTGAACAGCTCCCTCTTGTGGCTCAAATCTGAGCTGAAGACAAAACTACATAAAGTGCCTTTAGTGCTATGCAGCTATAAATGATTCCTGTCACTAAAAATCTAACTTTTTAGTGCTCAGTAGTAAATTATGCATGTGTTATTAGATTAGTACATTTTCTGCAGCATTTGAAGGCTTATTTTACAACAAAAATCAACATTTTGTATTTATTTCATGTTGTTGTGTAAATGCTCTGGGCATGCAGATATCCAATTCTGATAGAAATATATTCCAGTTATATTGCATAAACATATGTATGTGAGAATACCTGCATGTGTGTGATTGATTACAGACTGGACAGAGGTCAGGTGACCCCACAGCAGGTCAGGCATGACCTTTGGCCGCTCCTCAGCAGGCTCTGATTTAAATCCAATGCTTTCCCCAACAGGACGGAGGGATGAAAGGATGAACAAGGCTCGCTGGGCAACTGGAGCATTTCTTCTTCAGTCCAACACGGTACAGACGGACACACTACACACCCTCTGTGTGTGTGTGTGTGTGTGTGTGTGTGTGTGTGTGTGTGTGTATGTGTATGAGTGTGTGCTGCTGTGCAGTGACAAATGAGAAAAGCAGGAGTTTCATTATACAGTCAAAGCACAGACTGCAGCAAGAAAACGTCAAGAAAACGTCCTAATCCTTTTCCCTTTACCTTCTGTATTGTCAGATACAACCGGCTTTAATGTGCCAACCTCAGCAGAAGCTGCTGCACACGATGACAGAAGTGTTTAAGTCTGAGCTGGACTAATCACACAAAAGATACTTAAGTAAGAATAGCCTCTAGGCTCATTTTAAAGTTACAGTAAATAGGCTCTGCTTCCAAATCTAACAACAACTTAAAGACCCTTAACCTCTTAAAACTCTTCTGAATCTTCATTCCCAAATCTTAGTGCTTTAAACAGCAACTACATGAAATAAATACAAGGTTTTAAATAAACAAACCCTTCAATTATCTGTAATATAATAACACATGCTTACAATTTATTACTGAACAATAAAAAGGAAAAGCTTTTCAATTTTTAGTCCAAGAAATTAGGCTCCACAGCACTAAAGGGACTTTATGTAGGTTCATACAACTCAGATTTGTGTCACAAGAGGGCGCTCTTCAGTAGGATGAGTGCTCAATTTTATTAAGTTGGAGCTTTCTTTACACTATTTACATATTTTATGGAATGGACATATTTAAGAAATGTCCAGAATGATAAAAATTAATATAAAATATTTAAGTTCACATTTTTATTATTAAATCATAGCGATCAACTGTTAACATCACATTTCAAACATCAATATCATAACTGGTTAATTTTCTAAAGTTAAATATTGTTTTTTTCTATCGAAATGTATTCAGTATTCTATTGAATTAAGGTCTCCAAGGTCAGCTAGAAGCATATAAAACCACCCAACATCTGGCTGTGGAGTGATGGAGCTCCATTCAGTACCTTGATCCATAATGTTTGGATAATGTAATGTAATAATGTAATGTCCTCATTACCTGAATACAATCAGATCCTCACTGCTGTGTTCTTCTCAGAAGAGTAGAGACTGTTACTACAAAAAAGAAGGAACAAACTCTCTTTTGGGGCAGCCAAGGATCTGGTAAGGATCTCTTCTTGTGACCAGAAGGTTGCTGGTTTGATCCCCAGACTGGACATGACTGAAGTGCCCTTGAGCAAGGCACTTAACACCCTAACTGCTCCCCCGGTGGATAAGGGCTGCCCACCACTTCGGATACAAATTCTCAGAGCCTAATGTGTTCACTAGTGTGTGTGTGTGTGTTTCACTGCACGAATGAGTTAAATGCTGAGGTCAAATTCTGTTGTGTGAAAAATCATATTGGCAAAAATTGGTGAATGAATTAATCTTAATTACAAACCGGATTCCAAAAACGTTAGATGTGGAGGAGCCAACATCTAATATTTTATTCAGAATAGAACACAAATCACAGATCAAAAGTTTAAACTGAGAGAATGTATCATTTTAAGGGAAAAATATGTTGTTTCAAAATTTCATGGCGTCAACAAATCCCAAAAAAGTTGGGACACTAAACAAATTGTGAATAAAAACTGAATGCAATGATGTGGAGATGGCAAATGTCAATATTTTATTTGTAATAGAACATAGATGACAGATTAAAAGTTTAATCTAAGTAAATGTAACATTTTAAATGAGAAATATGTTGATTCAAAATTTCACAGTGTCAACAAATCCCAAAAAAGGGGGCAAGTAGCAATAAGTGGCTGGAAAAAGGAAATTGAGCATATAACGAACAGCTGGAAGACCAATTAACACTAATTAGGTCAATTGACAACATGATTGGGTATAAAAAGAGCTTCTCAGAGTGTCAGTGTCTCTCTGAAGCCAAGATGGTAAGAGGATCACCAATTCCACCATTGTTGCGCAGAAAGATAGTGCAGCAATACCAGAATGGTGTTACCCAGCGTAAAATAGCAAAGACTTTTAAGTTATCATCATCAACCGTGCATAACATCATCAAAAGATTCCGAGAATCTGGAATAATCGCTGTGCATAAGGGTCAAGGCCGTAAAACTATACTGGATGCTCGTGATCTCCGGGCCCTTAAACGTCACCTCACCGCAAACAGGAATGCCACTGTCAAGGAAATAACAGACTGGGCTCAGGAATACTTCCAGAAAGCATTGTCAGTGAACACAATCCACCACTGCAGCAATCACAACATCATGGCTACGTAGGAGAAGGATCCGGGTAATGAAATGGCCAGCCTGCAGTTCAGATCTTTCACCTATAGAGAACATTTGGCACATCATAAAGAGGAAGGTGAGACAAAGAAGGCCCAAGACGATTGAACAGTTAGAGGCCTGTATTAGACATGAATGGGAGAGCATTCCTATTCCTAAACTTGAGAAACTGGTCTCCTCTGTCCCCAGACGTCTGTTGAGTGTTGTAAAAGGGGGATGCCACACAGTGGTAAAAATGGCCTTGTCCCAACTTTTTTGGGATTTGTTGACGCCATGAAATTTTGAAACAACATATTTTTCCCTTAAAATGATACATTCTCTCAGTTTAAACTTTTGATCTGTGATTTGTGTTCTACTCTGAATAAAATATTAGATGTTGGCACCTCCACATCATTGCATTCAGTTTTTATTCACAATTTGTTTAGTGTCCCAACTTTTTTGGAATCTGGTTTGTAATATCCCAGTGAAGAAGAAGAAAAAACTATTAAATATAGAAAGCCTATTAAAATAATAGTCTTTTAGGTGATATTTGTTGGTCACTAATGGCCAGTACAGGTCAACAATAAGATAAATGAGTGTAAATGTTGTCAGTTTCATTTTGCATTGACATGAATGAAGTTTCATATTTTACATTTTTTTTGTGTTAATGCACTGCTCAAATATTTTGTGGATTTTCGAAGTGAAATAAAAATATTTTCTGCACATTTTAGTGCAGAGTTTCTATTTATTTCCTGTATTTAACACATTAAAAATAAATAAAAGATACAATATTTAATGTTTAAAAGTTTTGTTATGGTTACGATGTTGTTACACAATTTATATTCTTCTTCTTCTCCTCTTCCTCTATTTTTTTATTTAAATTTTTTATCACCATATTTCTACTTCTGCGATTTTCAAGATATTGCAATATCATAGAAACCATACCAACCACCTGTGATACCATAGCAACCACTTAGCAACACCATAGAAATCAATTATACAAATATTAATATTCATTTTATGTTATAATTTTTTTTCTTATGATGACAGGTGAGGCTCTGCCTCACTTGCCTCCCCTGACTGCACTATAGCAACCACTTAGAAATGCTATAGCAGCCATCTAACTACACCATATTAACCAACTGAGATACCAGAGTAACCGGTTAGCAACACTTTAACATCCACCCAGCAATAGCATAGCAACCACTTAGCAACTCGATAGCAACCACCTAGCAACAGCCTACCAACTGCTTGGAAGTGGAAACTGCTTTAGATGTGCAACCTTTCTGTGTTTCCTTCAGGAAAGTCACTTTTGCAGTTTTGTTCTAAAATATTACATTCTGTAAATTACTGTCTATTAAAATGTGCAGAAGTTTGGTTCACTTATTTACATGTACACATACAGCAACAAAATATGAGTTACATTTTTTTGCACAAGAAATTCTAAAAAAGTGAAGTGGGCTCCCATCAGTTTTCCTTGGAATATTATTACATATCTTAACAAATTCCCAGTGTTGCGCTCCTGGTCTCCCTCCTCCTCATCACCCAGCTTATGATTTTATTTTAATAACAGTGTGTCTGACTGTGCTGCCGGCGCTGCAGTAAATCAGCAGATCACAGAGCAGAGGTGCTAAACCCCCCCAACATAGCCTCACCTGGGCCCTCACCTACCAAACAGCACAGAAATCATTGCTCACTGTGGCCCTCCCCTCTCAGCTCTCTCCTGCTCTCCCCCTCAAACTTTAATTGCATGCTCTTTTCATCTTAATGTGCTGTTTGTTTCCTGTCGTTTAGGCGGCGGTCGGTGAGCTATAATTTTTCCATCTCAGGGATGTGTCAGAGGTGCGGCAGGTGGAAGCTCCATATGCCCTGGTACCAACAAGTGGAGTGATTTCACCAAAATTTCACACCACGACTCTGACACTGGTGGAAAGGGAAACTCCACCAATTTCTTTACAGTGGTGGTGATAGGAACCAGACGTCTACAATTCATCCACTAAATAAACTATCCAAAACAACATACTTGTTTTGTACTTGTACTTTGTACATACTTGAGTGTCTGCAGAAATTTACAGCATTTATTTTTACTGTTATGTTTTATATATAGATGTAGTAACTATTTAAGAGTGCATTTTCAAAAAGGAAAATATTGTACTAAAATAAAAATTAAATATACTAATAATTTGATATTTGTGTTATTTTTTCCCCTCTCTCTCTTTATTCCTTTATTTTCCTACACTAGCATCAGCCATATTAGCTGGCTAGTTTGTTGTTAGCTAAACTCACGGTTTTGTTTTTCTTTTTTTTGTTTATTTGTGTTTTTTTTTTTTTTTTCGTATGTCACATAATTGTTTGCTTCAAGTTGGTGTAGCCACACTTAATTGAAAACATATGTCATTCCGTCATATTCTCTCTCTCGCTCTCTCTCTCTCTCACACACACTCTCACTCTTTTTTTACTGGGACTCCATTTCCCATAATCTCTGGTGCTCGAAGAACTCATGTGACCTCCCTTCCTAGCTGGCCCATTCAGACTATCTAATTAGTTAGACTTAATTCAGACTAATTCTGATTATCTGGACTACTTAAGTCGAACCTTAAGAACAGTTCTTTGTTCGATATTGTTGTGCTAAGCATGATAGACTTCTGCCTTTTGGAAAGTCTTGTAGCTGAGTTTTTTGTTAGCTTTCCTAGCCTGTTTAGCTTTTTTGTTAGTGTCCCTAGCCTGCGTAGCTTACATAGGTTATTTTTTTTAGGCCTAGACGGCCCTCTGTTTAGCCTGTTTCTGTTTCGTATATTTCTGTTTCTTTTATTTGTTTGGTTTGTTATAAAAATTCATGAGTCTTAAACCTGTGCTCGTCTTTTCTGATCTGTTGCTTAGCGGTACAATTTTCAAGAGTTATAAGCCAAACTGATCAACATTAATACAAAGTATATCACTTTCAAATTGAAATACATCACTTTACATGTAAAAATATGAAATATGACAGTTTACTTTGTTTAAATAATTTATGAACAAAATTTCTATTGTTTGCACTAATACGTAGAACCATTGAGTTTTTATTTTATTTATTGATTTATTGAGATTTTATTATTTATATGTCTGACTGTGTCCTAAACCACAGTTACTAGTGTGTAAGGCCTTAATTAATATCTGGATTTAAGTGGATTCAGAGAAGTTTTAGTGATTTTTTTAAAGAATGGTTTGGACTATTCTGAGTAAACTGTTTATGTGGGTGTTTGTGAGCAATTTTAGCCTCACAGTTTCAGTTCTAAACTAAAGACACTAAACTTGGACTCCAAAGATGTCTTGGCTGATCAAATGACATTGATTGTAGGTGGAGAAATGGATTTTATTGTTTGTTCCTTAAACTTAAAGATACATTTGTATATATGTATATTTATATATTTTTAAAATTCATTTTTTAAAATAACTTTTATGTCAGGTACAGTAGATCTTAATCCTCATTCTTAATCAATACACTGATGATTGGTGCATGAGGAGCAAAGTCCTGCCATGCTTTCCTCCAGCACAGGATCTGCAGACCAACACTTTTACTTGGCTGTGATAAATTATGCCCCGTTATAGATATATTCTCGCTCCTCCAAGGTTATATAATGTTCAATATGCAGTAGCCAAATGTGAGAGACAACTAAATTCAGGTCAGAGCGCAGCAGGAAGGCCTCCTTTTCATGTTTCATCCAGAGGGGTCACTCCTGCGAACTCATTAAGACAAGAAATGCAAATGATGTCTTTTTTTTTTTTAGATATTTTTCTTCTCCAGTTTTGCCTCTTATTATGGCAGCAGGGGTGGCTATAGAGGGGTGATTAGGACTTCAACAGCACCTCACAGCTCATATCACTGTAAAAGCTCCGCATTATGTCTTATTAAAGGAGAAATTCACAACTGAATGATTGTGAAATACTTCATTTTAGAGAAACGTACCCAAGTTAGAATAAATCACACATGAACATGAAATGTTTATGAAGACACTGATGTCTGAGATGTTGTTTTATAAGATTTTGGACTAAACTACAGACCCCATTTAAAAACTAAATAAAGAATACAAACATTTACATCACATTTCCTTTTAATTATAGTTTCAAATCATTTGGGAATTGATTATACAAAATCATGGAGTTTTGCAAATGATTTTTTTTTGCCAATTCTTGCTGTAAACAAGACTTAAGCTACTCACCCATCCATAGTCATCTATATCTGATTCTCATGAAGTAATTTATATACATTAAAGGAAAACTTTGGTCTTACAATCCAGTATTTCAATATACATTTCAATGCAGTATACAAAGTTTTCCAGCATTTTAAAAAGCTCAAATTAAGAAAGACAATAAAATAAGCTACACACATATAAATCACAATTGCAGTATATTATACTCCTTAAAAGACTATCTGATCTGGCTAGTTTTATGTACCCAATCCACTGCTTCCATATCCTATTAAATGTTTCTTTTTGCAAGTGCACAGATGACAAGCTCTCTATTGTTAACACCTCATACATTATGTCTAGCTCCTTGTTAAGAGTGGGAGGCTTAGGGTTAAACACTTTCTAGTTATGGCTTTCTAACTATCAGTTCAGAGTACAAGCATCAGTTTCTTATCTTCACTATTCACCGCATGAGTTGGAAGATTTCCCAGATATACGACAAAGGGACATCACAACCAAATGTTTCATCTAAGCCCTTTGTATCTTCTTCCAATATTAAAGAAGAACTTTGCACTCTTACAAAATATAATAAGGGTTAACATCTAGCATCTATGCCAGCAGGAAGACCAGTCAAGCATTCTCTATATGTACAAAGCTATGCTGTTGTAATATGTGCAGAATGAGGCCTGCCATTGTTCTGCTGAGTTCCTGGGAAAAGATGTTGTCTTGATGGCAGTATATCCATTTATTATCAGTTCAGGGTCATGGGGAGTCCCCATACACCTACAGTGGGCAGTAGGCAGGGCATTGCATAATTTTAGCCAAAGACAGAACAGGGTGGGAACCAATTGCTGGACACATACACGCACACCAAGGCAATTTAGAGTAACCAATTCACCTGACCTCCATGTTTTTGAACTGTGGAAGGAAATCAACCCCCCCCCCCCATGTGTGTATGTCTATCATGGTAACACAATGGGTTCTCAAACAATAAAGCCTGAGGGCTCGATGTTCATAGAGAGTCATCGGTGGTTTCCACCCTTGGCTTATACACACTCAGATTTCAGATTTCTTCTGACTACCTGAATCTTTACATATTGTTATGAACTGTAGATGCTCAAATACCTAAATTTTTAGTCTTAAACTGAGAAACATTGTCTTTGAACTGACTGACAATTCACTCACTCCACCTAAACCTTTGGTGGACACTGCTTTTATACTCAATGTTGAACTCACCTGTTAAACTATTAATTGTAGAAAATTACATAACAGTTTTATTTGTACTTCTCAGTATTATTTAGCTTTCATTCCAACTTTTTTGAGTATGTGGCAGGCATTGATTTCTATATTTGTTTATATTTACCCAACAGAATTAAGTTTGTCACTGAAAATCTTATCTTTGTCCTTTTGTCTCTTATATAATATCAATTATAAAATTACAGATCTTTTATTTTGGACATATTATGAGAAGATGCAGTTCACTCAAGATGACAGTTATACTGGAACAGTTGAAGGTGAAAAAGGAAGAACACCAGTAACAAGATGGATGAAAATAACCAGAGGAATCACAATCAAGCCATTAAGAAGCCCAAAGACCCAAACCATAAACAGGAAGTTCTGGAGAAACATCCATATGGTCACCAGGAGTTAGGATTGACTTGAAGGCACTAATAATATTGTAATATAAACTGTAAGCACAGTATCATGTACAGTGTGTGTGCACACGCTGTGGAACAAATGTCCTCATAAGGATAGAAAAAAAGTGAAATCTGTAGAAGTGGCATCATTCTGTTGGTTTAGATTTGACACAGTTTTTATTACTGAAGTTAAGATTAGGTTTAGGTTTAAGTGTAAGACTGTCAGTTACTGAGGGTAAGTTTAGGGTTAAGTTTAGGTGTAAGACTGTCTTTTGGTTACTGAGGTTTAGGTTTAGGAGTAAGTCTGTCTTTAGTTACTGAAGTTTAACTGAGGTTAAAGCATAATATTATTGAGCTTTAGTGTTGCAGAAGTCAGTGGAATGTCCCCACAAATATAGGAGTACAGGGATAGGGGTGTGTGTGTGTGTGTGTGTGTGTGTGTGTGCGTGTGCGTGTGTGTGTGTGTTTCTCCTCCTCTCTCTCTCATTCGGATCCAAACCCAAACTCCTTTGATCTTTTTTTTTTCTAGTCTCCTTTACCCGGAAGAGGAACCCCCCTCCCCTCCTCCTCCTCCCCTCAGCTGGGACGCGCGCACGTGGTCAAACCCCCCTTCCCATTCACACAGACACACACTCACACACACACACACAATGAAGGAGATGAAAGAGCCGCCCTGAAGATCAAAGGGAACCGCGGCTCCGCCCACAGGCCCCGCCCACCTCTTTATAAAGCCCACCTCTCTCTCCCAGCACTCTCACTCTCACGCGAGCAGCAGACACAGTACAGCAGCTTTACTTACTTTAATATTATTTACATTTTTTAAACTTTAACTGTGTTTTTCTAGAGTTTTATGGTTTATTTTTATTTCATTTTCTCTTAGAAGTTTGTTTAATAGTGTGACACTTCTACTTTTAATCCTCTTTTTGTAGTATAAACCTCCTTTTCCTGCTTTTTAATTTGCCTTCAGCACAGTCATGTTCTAGCTTTAATTGAGTTAAGCAGTGAAATAATTAGCATGTTCCTGCCAAAAATGTAAAGCACAGCATATCTGAATTAAACGTAATGAAGAATAGAAATGCATAAATTTAATGTTCCACTATACTGCAGGAAAACAAAAGTAGAAATATATTTACCATATATAAAAACGTTTGTTTATATATATATATATATATATATATATATATATACACATTTATATATACACATTTATATTACATTTCCATTAAAATAATTTAATTAAACAGCTTAAGCTTCATTAGGACCATAATTGTTTTTAAAGGGGAAGTTCACCTTTTTTCAAATTTCAGCCCAACTCACTATTATGTGAATTAACCAATGTGTCAACATACATTTCCTGAAAATATATATTTTTGAAATTCACCCATTTTAAAAAATTTGCTCTTGCAATATCTATTGTACAATCAACCATGCAACTTTTCTTTTATAGTTCTAGTTTTAATTTTATTTTCAGTAAATTAACATGTGCACATCATTTAGCAAAAATAGCAGGTAATTCTAGCCCAAATATTAACTAATATGAATTTCCCCTTTAATTAATGAGCTATTCAACTTTCATGAGAATGAAATACAATTCTGCAGTAATAATAATAATAATAATAATAATAATAATAATAATAATAATAATAATAACTCAGCTTTTCACTGAGGTTTGGATAATTTTTTGACTTTATAATGAAACTAAACTTTATGTTCAGGCTTTTAAACCTCTTCTCCTCTCTTTTTGTTTTTTCTTTTTCCTGTCCTGCCATTTGCTGAGAGATGGATACCCCCCCCTCCTCTTCCTCCTCCTCCTCCTCTTCCTCAGGAGTGTCAATCGCTGTGGTGTCAATCAGCTCGGCGGCTCGCCTTTCATCTCTCTCTCTACAGGCAGTGTGAGAGAGGGAGGAGAGCACAGCTACATTACTCTCTCTCACACACACACACACACACACGCTCACACTCTCAGTGAGTCAGTCAGTCAGGCTGCAGCTCGTGAGGAGCCTCGCTGCTCATGTTTGGACGTTCAATCACTTCGACGATAAAAATTCGCAAAAATTGCGAAAGTTTGTTTGTATTTTTTATGTTTTGAGGCTTTAAATCGACTTCACGACTCATGGTGGATCTCTTCTGAGACTCAGCTGCAACTTTGTTTCGCAGTGAACGTCGCTTTGGAAGCTTTGATCTCGCACGTTTCGTTTTTTTGCGTTTTTTTCGCATTTTTTTTACGTTTTTCTCAGCCTGTTCGTGCTGTTTACGACCTCCAGGACTGAAGTGAAGTGACGACATGTTGTTTTGTTTTTTGTAGCTCTTAGTTTTGATTTGTGTTTCTGCTAAATTCTGCAATTACCAAAATAATTATTTTGTAGGTTTTGTGAATTTCTATTTTTTCCTTCTCGGATACGAGGCTTCATCCCTCATCTCTCCTTTTGCTCCTCAGTTTCACAAGCTTCTGAAGTTTGATTTTTAAGGACTTTTCAGCTTTTTGGGGGACTGTTATCATGCCCCAGCTGGCTGGTGGTGGAGGAGGTGGTGGAGGTGGAGATCCAGAGCTTTGCGCCACAGATGAAATGATCCCGTTTAAGGACGAAGGAGACCCGCAGAAGGAGCAGATCTTCGCTGAGATCAGCCACTCGGAGGAGGAAGGAGACCTAGCCGAGATCAAATCGTCTCTGGTCAACGAGACGGAGGACAGTCCCAACAGCACCAACCATGATGTGAGTGATGGAGGTTTGAGAAGACAATCCCACTTTCCTAAAACATCTCTTCATTGTGCTCTACAGTTATTGTTTACAGGGTTATTGGCTGATTAGCCTGTAGAGTCACATCAGATCCCTCAATACATCCACTTCACCATGTCTGATCAATGCTCATCTACAGTGGAACTGGACCACAGTAATCATAACCAGCTTATTTCCAAACATACAATGCAAAACACGTTATTGTATCAGTACCCAACAAAAACAGAGGCTTTCTCAAAGGTCTTTTAGGGATTCTTTAAACTGTTGCACTGGTGGAACACTTAAAAGAACCTCCAGGAGCATTTTTAATGTTTTTCTGTTGAAGATTGAAGAAACACCTTTATTCACAACTTTGTACTTAAAAGAATTTAAAACCTTTGCCAAAAACAAGTCAATTAAAATGTTTCTGTAAGATCTTTTAGGGTTTCTTCAGACTGTTGAATTGGTGGAGCCTTTAAATGCATCACCAGGAACCTTGTTAATGTCTAAGGTCTTGTGAAAAGACTTTTTAAGACTTTTGGAATAACTCAGTTGTTTTTTACAAACGTTTTTCATATAAATATGAATAATATGACACTGATATATACTTGACTATTAATATGAGACACATAGTAGTGTTCTATTTGTGATGTAATGATTATTGTTAAGGTGTTTGTACCATCTTACAAAGGTTCTTCTAAAAGAAGTATCTGCCTAGTGTGAAGGACTGGAGAATCTCTCAAAGGTTTTACATTTTCAGTGAAAAATCTCGAAATATTAATAGTCAATCCTGCATTGTCTGAGTGTGGTGTAGTATATCGGTGCTAGACTATTAACATTAGTGTGTATAACCTAAGACTTTTGCCAGATTATATAGAATATATAATCCCAGTTTAGCACAATATTTCTTTACTCTGTATGGTTTATAATTATTATTTACATTGTGAACAGTTATTTAAGTGGAAAAAAATATATAAATTCATTACTAGCCCAATTTAGATACAATGTTTTGTATGAGTTGTACAGTATATTAATGTTTAACCATTTGACATTATGTTTAAAACTGCATCAGATTATTGTAACATTTACATAATCCAGTTTTTCTACATTTTTTTATTTGTAAATATTCTACAATTATTATTTGCAGTGAAATGGCTCTATTTGTGCTTTTTTTTTTTTTTTTTTTTTTTAAATAACAATATTTGTCAAATATTAAAAAACCGAGGCATCCCATTTAAAATGCATCTTATTAGTATAGTATATTACTTCTGGAAATTTCACCATCTGTGTATATAATCTCAGTTTACTGCATTCCTTTACTGTATAGGTTCTGACATGATGGGACCATAAATAGATATTCTGAGCCTTTCTATTTTAAATGCATTAAATGAATTATATAGGTAGTTCACTATATTAGTGATGTATTATTAACATTACTATGTTTAACAACGGGAAATGTTGCAAACTGTCATATTATCATAGAATCCCACAATGCATAATCCCAGTTTTGCACAATATTTCTTTACTGTATATTTTCTATTATTAGTATTTACATTGATGCCTAATGCTGATTTAAATCATTTTAGAATCAGTTCTGATTTGCATAATCCCACAGTACATTGACTCTATTTCATCACTTCATTCTATGTGCTCTGTAATCATTATTTACAATCATTTTTGACCATTTTAAGAAAAATAGACAAATTCATATGTAAAATGTGTAATATTTGTTAGTCATTTATATATCTAGTGGAGTGGTGTCCTCTTATGTTTTAACCTGCCACATATTATCATAGAATTAATATAATCCCACTAATTCTATATGACCTGTAGTTGTTATTGACAGTTTTATTGATAATGTAAACTGCTTTAAATGACTATAGATTTCATGAATGTCTCTATACATCCCCTATACTACACTACATCTTCATTATGTATTGGCAGAAATAATTTGTAGTATGTCATTTGTGGATAATCCCCCAGATTATTATACAATCACATCTTTATTTGATGTATAGCTAAAATGTGAGCTCTCATTATTATATTATTTTTACACAAACACTCAGCCTCTATATATCTGCACTGCTTTCAGTTAATCTGGTCTTATTGATTTACTGAGACCTCACACTGCTCTAAATTATTATTACTTCACTATAAATGTCTATATTTTCTCTACGATGCCCCACTATGATTTGGTATGAGTTTGTATAACCTCTCTATAAACACACTACACCACTCTGCATCACTAAAGATGGCCTAAAATTGTGATTGTTAATGGTATTCAGCCTCTCGGACTCATTTTTAATTATTCTAAAGTGACAATAGACGACTTTTGTACATTACATCTTTAAATTTGCCATGAAATTGGTGCATTTTTACATTATTCAAAATAGTATTATACAATATTCAATGCATAATAAATCAGTACTGATGTTTTCTCTTTTAGTATAAATCTAAAGTGTTTTTAAAATGTAAAAGTATCTACTTTTAACATTTGCTATTTTTTTAGGGCTTTTAATAATATCTATAATTCAGTATAATATGCACCTAGTTATTAGTCTATACCATCCTTCCTATTTACTATCATTATTGAAACTTTCCTGAAGTGTCTATACATTTTCACTGCATTATAATCCACTCCCTGGTCACCATGTATAGCTGTGAACTGCCTGAGATTATATATATAATCCCTCAATATAGCACCTAAATTATCATTTTGGAACCTATTAGATCTGTTCACAATGGCCAATTGAAAAATACATTATATTAGTAGTAGTAGTCCACTATATTAGTGATGTATCATTGAATATTAGTACATTGGCAAAGAGAACTGATGATTTTGGGTGATGGCGAGCATGGTAAAGATGCCATTAGTTATTTTGTGTTTATTATTTATTCACATCATTCAAAAGTGGTAATTTTTTTTTTTTTTTTTTTGCCTTTAAAAGCTACTGAACCTGAGATTGTTGTTCTCATAATGGGTATTTGGCTTAATTGAAAGTACTTAATATTTTGATTGTATATAAAATGTATATTTAAATGTGAGCTGTAGAGCCACAGCAAAGCTCCACACCCTCCTAAACATACCAGTTGTCTTTCATTTTGAACGTCCACCTTATTGAAATGTTGTCTTGTAAAATGATGCATGGATGCAGATGATCCATGCTGGCTTAACTATTTGGAAAAGCATGTATGAGGTACACTAGTGCTGATAAACTGAATCTCCATGTGACTGTTAAGGGCTGCTGGTCCTTTTTTGTTGCGTCCTTTCACGTGAATTGAGCCGCAAAGCGTGGCGAGGGGAATTCCTGCCATACTCGAAGCTGAGCTTTATTAGCCGAATGTTAATGAAATGCCTTCCCTTCTGGCATCCACGAAATTCAGGGTTAGGCAGTGACATGAGGAAGAATCAAGCGATGGGCTAAATGTTAATTGGGAATCCATTGCAGCTCCCTGACTCTGCTGGAAGGCACCCTGAGGGAGCTGAACTCCTAAATTTAGTTTATTTTTCCTCCATCACTTCTTGCTTTATCCACAGTGACTGGATGCAGAAATCAGACTCCCTTCCATTTTCCATTTTTATCTCCTTCCTTGTTGAAATTAAGGCTGTTTTAGGACCTGTTTGTGTTTTAAGACAGACTGGGTTCCTCCAGTAATCTTATAGATATCAAGATCTTTAAAGGTTTCGAATGTTGAACCAGGTTCCTGAAGGGTTAAGATTCTCCAGGAACCTTCTGTTTTGAGTTTCTTCTCCAGTTAATTTGAGCCTTTTGAGCTGTTTATGGGTTAATGTTTATGAAGGATTCATTCTAATCCAGCTCCTTAAGAACTAAATGAGGACCATCAGCAGTGCTGCTTATCAGTATTATAACCTACTTTAAAATAGGACGTGGTTCTGAGCACAATGAACTCATCACATCTCTCCTTTTCTGTCTTTTAACAGCCAGCTAGACAGTCCCAAATAACTCCAGATTCTTACCATGAAAAGCACAGAGAGCATCCAGATGATGGTAAGTGATGTCTGATGAGAAATCCTGCCTTTCTCCTCCTCCTCCTCCACACAAATCGCACTGTTCAGAAATTTCAAAATTTGCTTTATTGTTCAGCAAAACAATGGAAATGAACCTTTTAGGCTTACAGAGGATGCAGAGTGCAGTACAGTCCAGAAGTACAGTAGAATAAAATACAGGAAAATATCCATAAGTCTGTATTTTGTTCCCATGGTTTTGTTAAAATATGGAATGGTTCACATTTAGTATTAAAAAAAAGTTAAAATAAAATAGGTTAAAAGCACCTAAATGTGTTAAAACATTGATTTTTTTTATTTGTGTTTACTTCTGAAACCTATATATCATAAATACAGTAAAAAAGTGCAAATTTTTGATAAAAGTAGCTAATATCTTCTGACCTAATTTAAAGATGTTACAGATGATGTAAATGCTCTTCATTCTAAAATTGTTAAATTCAGTAGTAAACTTGATTTAGCATAAAGAAGTATTGATCAGCCAATCCAGGTATTGATAACTAATGAGAAGATCTACTGCATTCTGTACATCTGTGCAGTTGCCTTAGACATCATCATTTTAGTTTAAAATTATTTTTTTTTAGTAATTAATATTTTTTCTTCGAGTGTAAATTTTGTAGCGAGCTAATATAATGACAATATGTCATACTTACATATTTTATACATATGTCTGATTATAATCTGGTATATTTACAAAAACGTCATTAAAAAAACTGCCAGCCTTTTATTATTGGCAAAACAAAATTAACAGTAAATATTAATAATAAATATAGCAATGACTATAATGATCAATTAACAAGACACGTCACACAGTATGTGGTGAAATAGAAAAGGGAAAACAATTATTGTAAGAATCCCAGTTTTTGTTTAAAAATGTTTTTTTAAGCTCTGGAAGAACAACATCAGATGAAATAATGCCTCCACTCTAGTAAATGGGACATTCTGCATGATGTAACCAGTACATATTTTAAGAAATGTGCAAGAAGTCACTTATGTATTGCATATTAATGAAGAAATATGCCATTAATTCAACTTAAACAAGACCAGCTTTGTTCCATATTGTCAAACAAATTTAGAAAATATTTTAGAAATTTGTATTTTTGCTTTTAGCAAAGTGTTTTGAAAGATTTTTCAAAATTCAAAAAGCAGTGGACAGCGTTAAATATTTATGTTCTGGTAAATATACCTTTTAAATTTGTATAAAATCAGAAATCAGTGTTTTTGGTCAAACTTAATGTCCTTATGCTAATGTGGCGTTCAGTAGACATATTGGCATCTTTACAGAGATATCAAGATAAATACTGCTTATTTGTTGGAAAATGTGATTCAAATCAATATTAAAAACATAAACGTCACATGTATTCATGTGGTATTCAGTAGACACATTATTTATATTTGCATATTAGAAAAAAATCAGATTAGGAGGTTAAATGTTGGTAATTTGTTGGAAAATGTGCCATTTGAGAGTGTGATACTTAAAATAAAATCCTTCATTTAAGAATATTAGTGTTAATATGTTAATGTGCCATCAGTAGGGCTTTATATGCTGTTGTTAAAGGCAGCAGTCAGTGTTGATAGTTTTTGTATTGATAAGCTGGTCTCAATGCTGACCACTGAAGGCACGTGGCAGTGAGGTGGTCTTGCGGACTCTTGCCCTCACTCCCACTGACACACTGGCCTCAAAACACACACACACGCACACTGCAGTGATACTGTCAGAGCTGTGTCGCTGCTGAGTTTGTTTGATCTTCAGTGATTGCTCATCAGGCTGACGCTGGAGCCGGGCCGCTCCTCAATAGACAAAGCTTGTAGTGCTTTTTGTTCTGCGTCTGTTGTGAATAGCACACAGCACACCCGCCTCTTTTTAAAGGCAGCAGATCAGTTTCTACGAGCTGCCATCAGTCTCCACCACACAGGGAGAGACAGGGGTGTGAGTGTGACCGTCTATTATTCTTTAGGAACCCCCCCTCAATCACACACACCCTCTCTCTCTTTCCCACTGACTCAAATACACACTTGGAGGACCTCAGTAAACAGTTGGGGGTCGTCTGTGTTTGGATACTCTCTGTGTGTGTGTGTGTGTGTGTGTGTGTGTGTGTGTGTGTGTGTGTGTGTGTGTGTGTGTGTGTGTGTGTGTTTGTGTGTGTTAATTGTTGCTAATTGGCACAGAGGGGCTCCATTGTCCTGAAAACAGAGCTGTGCTCAGGAACAGACATCTTCTGTATACATACAGTCTTATGTAAAAGTTAGTGCACCCCTACTCAGATTATATATTTAGTAGATGTAGTAAGTGAAAATAAGAA
Source organism: Crenuchus spilurus (assembly GCA_036984385.1). Taxonomy (NCBI): domain Eukaryota; kingdom Metazoa; phylum Chordata; class Actinopteri; order Characiformes; family Crenuchidae; genus Crenuchus; species Crenuchus spilurus. Next base: position 23,929 of record BRDA01089573.1, read on the forward strand.
ATAAGTTTAAAATGAATCTACTTTTGCTGAGGCCACACTTTTTGCATGTATGTATTTGTGTGTTTATAAATATAGAACGATACAAAAAAATAATAAAATAAATTTTTGGAGCATTTCTGTTGGTCCGTTCATATAATGTAAAGGACATCTGTGTTAAAATGATATAAAAAAACAAAAATGTACATGTTTACATATGTTTTTCATGGATTATACATAGTCTTATGCTAAAGATATTCAAAGAAATGACTTTGAATATTATTTTTGATTATGTTAAGACTTGATAGATATGTATATGTACGTCTACAGGAAATTAACGTTTCTTACATTTTTACATTTTTACTGCAGTTTTTTTTATTGAAAACAAAAACTATAAAACATTTAATGTGCTCTTATGTTTGTGCACATTTAAATTTTGTTTCAGGATCTTAAACATTATGTATATATTGCCACTTTTTACCCACTCTTTGAGACTGTCTTTTACATTGTGTGACCATTTCAACATGAATGGGTCAATAGAAATGGTTTAAAATTTAATTGTAATAAAATCTCATTAAAATGTGGTTTGTTTGTTTCCACTGTGGAGAGATGAAGAAAAAAATATTTTGAGAATAGACACAAAGCACCACTCACTTTTACTCCAGCGTTGTTGGGAATTCACCACAAAGACAACAGTTTAAAGTTAAAATTGGTCTGTTTTTGTTTGTGATCAAATTAAATGACATTTTGTCTTAATTTTTAATCAAAAGATAAGAACATGAAAAAACTAACTCTCAACTTTTTTGTCATCTGGATTTGTGGTTACATCACTGTGCACCAGTGGGTGGAGAAAAACAACAACCAATCATATAATGTTTCTCCATTTTCCTCACCCCTGGGCTCTGCCTCCTTTATCCTCACTTGAAAATCTCAAATTAACTGAGGTTGATATAGCTTCAGGTTTGAGCAGGAAGGACCTGGCGATACTGTACAAGTCATGATGGATGTTATGATATACAGTGGAACCTCGGTTTTCCTCATTAATCTGTTCTAAAGTGTCTGTTCTAAAGTTCCCATAAGAAATAAACAAAGTAACAAAGGAAATTTTATATAGAATAACTATAGTTTTACATACAGAACACAATGAGAAATAAATACAAAAGACTAATGAAATACCTTTAACTGAAGACTCTTCTTGGTGTATGGAAATGTGTCTAGAGAGGTCTGTTTGTAGTTGTCACGGGACCATTTCCAAATTTATGATTGGAACCAAATGCAGAGCAGACAAAAGCTAAAGAGCTTCGAAAAAGAAACCCAAAAAGCTTGACAGGCATCAAAATAAAAGCTAATAAGAGTACTGCATGTCAAACTAAAGCGACGGCATGCAGCAGTACCACCTGAAAACGGGTGCAAAATAAACAGCCAAAACCCAGAGAACGGGTGTACAAAATAAATGCTGGCTCCCTCCGGTGGCTGAGGGAGGCCTAGCTAGCAAGTGAGTTTCATGCGCACTGTGGATGCTTTGTTTCTGAGAAATTGGCGTGGAGTCATGTGGGCATGCCGATGAAAACTGGACTAATGAACAATAACTGGGGGAAAAAATTGACAATAAACCGGGGCAAACAATAACTGAGGTTCCACTGTATTGTGATACTGTAAGCATGGTGATTATATTGTGATTTTTCAAATATAAGGAAAATTGTTGGTGGTCAAAATTTACACTACTTCATTCCATTGGTGTGGAAGAGTCTAATGGCTGAAGATTTATTACAACACTGCCATGTACTGTTCGGGGGTTTAAACACAACACAAATTGAACCACCAAACTTCACATGTAAACTATTTATTAAAATCAATGCTGTGTCTTTAAGATTTGAGTATCATAAAATATAGCCTACTACTCAAGTGTATCAATATTGTTATATCAATAAGCTCCATTTCACATGATTCTGATGGTTCCTTCATGAAATATTCTGCACATCTCCTGGTTGGCGTCATATGTTCCTCAGTGTTTTTAATGCCTAAAACTCACTGATGTCACAACGTGTGACTTAAACCCAACACTACCCAGAGATTTTTCCCAGATTAGCTGGAGGAGAGACATTACTCTCATTTATAGACATAAACCATCAAAAGAACACAACATCAACCACAAGGTCCTGTTTATAGTATGTTTAATTGGTCTTGTGGATTAGTATAATACTGTACTGTGCAAACCTCAAACACAAAGATTAGAATAAATAAAAGTAAACAAACATGTTGGTATTTTATGTGAAAGCTTGTCTTCTCCTGGAGGAAGGTCAGTATTTAGTGATCATCGAGTATCTGCTTTAACTTATCAGTGCTAACAAACCAGGTCCATGGATAGCAGCGAGAAGTTCAGGAACCTGTGTTCTAACTGGATTCTTCTAACATACATTACTACTGATAGCTTCAATACACAATTAATCTTGAATTTATGTTTAAGTTCATAGTATTTTTCTGCAAGACAAACTAGGCTAGAGCTCTTCAATGGATCTTTGGTTAAACTAGTGGTTCTACATAAAACAATGACCAGAATCTGTTACAATGTTCTTCTTTTCCTGTTATACCTTGTAGAATTTTAAGATTTATTGTATAATATTGTCCACATCTACAATTAGATTCTAATAAAACAATTGATAATCTTTGGTTCAAGATGGCATCAAAATGGTTTCAATATTGCTGGCAAAGAACCTTTTATAATGCTAAATGCACATGGTAAAAGGTATTGGACAGTCATTGGTTCAGCCCCCCCCCCCCGTTATGGTGTTCCTCAAGGCTACATCTTTGGCCCGCTTTAGTTTGTGAACATAACTGTATCAGATTGTGTTGTAATGAATGTAGATGAAGTTGTATTGACTCCACTCACCCTGTCCTGACTCCAGGCTGTTCTACTCCTGCTCCTTTCTTCTGGAGGAGTGAATGTAGAACTTCTAAGATCTTCAGGACTGTTATAAGGACATTTACGTTGGGGGGGGATTGTTTGCTTTTTCTGATCATTTTTAGTTAATTAAAACACAATTCTGTTCTTTCTCCAGGGAAACTTCAAGATCTGTACAGCAAAGGACATCCTTACCCAAGCTACCCCAGTTACATCATGATGACCAACATGAACAGTGATTCCTACATGAACAACGGCTCGCTCTCGCCGCCCATGCCCAGAACAGTGAGTCCTGTCTGGTCTGCTTTAATTTTCTTTACATTAATACTGCTGGAAGTCCTATATTAAATTAGTAATAATTGCTATCAGCAAAACTGATTTATTGAGATAACCTTTGAAACGGTATATCCCTCCTGTTGTGACCAGTATCTTGGAAGCCCTGCAGTGATAGATGGGGGGCAGATTCTTCTCATACCATTCATACTTCCAACAGGGTGAATTTATGATTTGTGTTGCTTTTCGAAATAACAACGCATTCATGAAATGCTACAATTAGCAAATCAGCTTCCTGTACATCCAAATGGTCCCATAACCTAAAGCAAATATGTGAGTTTTTTTCTTCACCAGTTTTAGGGGAAATGTGGATCCAGTTTATTGCTACTAAGATGTCCCAATAATGTTGTTTTTTTAGTTTTGTTTAGTTTAGTTTTTGATGTGTTTCATAAATGTATAATTTGTCCAATTGTTAACATTTGTGTGCTCCCGCAAATAGAGAATTAACTCCCTCTACTTAAAAGTGGTCCAAAAAATGTAACATAAATGTTCAAGCATTCTCAAGTCCTGGCTGATATCATCTAGAGCAGCATGTCATACCATGTTGTACCAACAGCATTGTTACATTCTAAGTAAAGATATTGATGGATAATGAAAAATAAACTTAACGCTTGTGTATGTATAGTTCAGATTGAATTGACGTGTGAAAACAAAATGTATGGCGAGTTAAGATTCATTTGGCGTATTCCTAACAGAGCAGTCCAATCAAAACAAGAATTCAAAATTGGCAATGCACTGTTTTATCATCACTGCTTAAACTTTATTCATTTAAAATCAGTATGGGCTGTATTCAAATGTGTTTTCAGACATCCAGACAGTCCGGTGTTATTTATAGCCAGTTTTCAACCTGGTTTGGTTAATCAGTACTTCAAGCTAATTCAAGTTGAATTGAACTGAATAAGTCTGAGAACATCTAGAACCAGAATTAGTAAACTGTTTATTTGTATTTACTCTAATGATGGTTAGTCGAGCTTGCCAAGTCTAAATTGTTTTAAATGTTTCATATTTTATCGGTATTGCCTCGGCTACTTTAACGTCACATTATACAACACTGTGACTTTCCACTCGATTTGTTAGTTGACGCCCTTTTCCATCTGCCCCCACTGCAAAGATTTGAAGTGAGGAGCCCAGGAGGGGGAAAAAAGAGTGAGGGAGTGATGGAGGACACGCTAGCAGCTGTCCACTCTAATCCTGTTTGGAGGTTTTTGTGTGGTGAAGGCTCCCTGTCTGCCCGTGGCCCCGTGCCGCTGTAGAACCGCACAGGAGCCCACAGACAGCTCATCTCAGCTATTGTTTGCAGCTTCACTCTGTGTGTGTGTGGGTCTGTATGCTGGTATTTGTGCCTTTGCGGGGACGTGGGTGTGTAAAGTCAGCTTAAGCTCCGAGACGTTGTTATTGTTCTACGGCGAGAGCGTGCAGTCCTGTACGTCACCGCGAGCATTTTTCCCATGATGTGATGTAGGAAGCGTGGAGCACACACACTGCCTCTGCTTCCGTCACACACTTCGCTGTGTAAGAATGAGAATTGCGGTTTTATTTTCTGTTTATGGCCGCATTTCCATCAGGCTGAGAATAGATGACATTGGCCTAAATGCTGTCATATCTCATACTTATATCTTATACAGGTTAGCTTAGGGCTGGATGATTTAATCATATTTTTATCGATATCTTGATTTAAGTTTCAACGATAAACACAACAGGAGTGGACTGGGAATGAAATCCAGCCCTGGATTTTGTTTATACCAGCTCTCAATCAATAATCATCCTTTTGAATGGTGGTGGGTGAGGCATTTGGGTGGGGCATCAATAATATTTGAGAGGTGGGAAGCTTATCTTGCCAACAAGGCTAGCAAAGTCATTTTGGGACATTTCGCAGGGGGTTGTAAGCTGGGTTGTTGATGGCTGATGTTCACCTGGACAATAATGAGTGATATCATCACAATAATGTATTAGGTGGGAAAGTATCATTAGGAATAGATGCTGTTGTTACAACAGCATTGCTGAGCACTGGAACCGAACCAGGGTTCTCTTCATGTACAGTGACTATAAAAGACTGTCTCTATAGTGCAGTGGACAGATTCAAATACAACTACTCAGTACAAAACACCACTGCTCTGGAAAAAGGCTTTAAATGGTGAAGAATCCTTTAAGTAAGTGTGTGAAGCATACTTTTTTTTTAAATTAATTTTGTAAGTTTCTTGGGTTATTAGCAAGGGAATGGGAGCTCATTTAGCTTGGTATTTCTGATTTTTTGTTAGTGCTGGTTAACTAACTGTTAGTGAAACTTGAGCTAGCTGATTTTCTCTTTTACTGTCTTTTGTTAGATAGTTATCAATTTTCTTTCATTTCTTGGTTAGTAAGAACAAGTTGATAAACTATCTAGTTGGCTATTTATTTTGTCCAATAGTAAAGTATTTAGCAAACTAACCTGTTTAAAAAAACAGGCACTAGTTTAGCTAGGCATTTATTTGCTTTCTTGTTTTTATCTGTTAGCTACTTTTGTTCTTGTCTTTCTTTAGCTAGTACATTTGTTGGGTAACTAGCAAGAAAGGGGGAGCTCATTTAGCTTGGTATTTCTGTTTTATATTAGCATATATTATATTACTTGCCTAATTAGCTAGCTGTTTTTGAAACGTGAGCTAATCTAGCTTATTGGATTTACTTTTTTCTGTCTTTTGTTAGCTAGTTAGTCATTTTCTTTCCTTTCTTAGTAAAAACTAGTTGGTAAACTAACTAACTAGCTATTTATTTTGTTCACTAGTAAAGTATTTAACAAACAAGTTAGAAAATGTGAGCTACTTTAGCTTGGCATTTACTTGCTTCCTTTTTTCTTCCGTTAGCTACTTTTGTTCTATTCTTTCTTTAGGTAGTTAGCTTTATAGTTATAGTATAGTAATGAAATGTGTGTGTGTGTGTGTGTATGTATGTATGTATGTATGTATGTATATAACAAAATGACTAGATCTGTCACAACTATTTATGTTTATTTTGTTCAGTGTTGGTAACTATTAAAATACAAGCATAACCTCACAAAAACCGACCAGCTGTTTTGCTTCCTGTTTGTCTATAGTCAGTAGCTGGAACTGAGCACAACTTTATTGACCTTTGCACAAAATATCAGAAGCATCAAAACTTCTCAATACTTAAATTTGGCAATCAATTATATACTTTCAATACAACAAAAAAAATTAGTTGCACTATTTTGCTTATTTTTCTCTATTATTGACGACTGAAACGTTCTGTATGTATTGGACATTACATTTAAATAAGAACAAACAATAATTCAATTGTAAACATCTGTCAAATATCCATTTGGCCTTAAAGACAATGATGACTGCTTTTAATTTATATTCAGAGTATTTATTTTGGTGTTGTGATGATACACTTGTTTAAATTATTTGATTACTAAATAATTTTAAATATTAAATGATTATTTAAAATAATTGTGAAGTATATCTGCTACTTAGTTCATTTATTTGTACAGATGTTTGTTTGTTTATTTATTTGTTTGTTTATTTATTGTGTGGCTTTGCCCATTTCACCCCATCTCCAAACAGAACAGACGTATCTCTGTGTTCCAGCTGCAGAATGCTGGACCTGAGCAATGCAAATGGCCTTCTCGTGTGAGCGTTATTTTTTTTTCTTCTCTCTCGTCCTTTTTTCCTTTATTTTTCCTGCTCTCTCCCTCTTTCTCTCTCACACACACACACACACACTCTCTGCTGTGGAGATCAAATATGCGGACACAGTATCTCCAAGGCCTGGGATCAGTTTTCACGAAGATCAAAGGCAGCCTCTCTTTCCCCCTCCTTTTTTTTCTCCCCTTTCCTTTCATTCCCTGAAGTTTGGATTGATTTCCATTGGCCATGACATTCCAGTGCTTGACGCCCACCTAGTCGTGGGCTGGGCGAATTTTCTTTTTGGCCTGGTCAGCAGATTTGAGTCACAGTCATCCAATGTTGTGAGAGTTAGGAGTCAGGAGTGAGGCGGAGATGAATGTTGGGACTGAAGCGATGCTGCAGTGACCCGCACTGCTATTAACGTCCAGCTCTCGTGACCTGTGGAGGCCGAGCATGTTCATTTGATGTAGGCCTTCTCTGATGTCCCGGCAAAACCTTCTGGAAATGATATCTGGGCTTTTTTCTAGATGACCATCTAACAACGGGTCATCAGGGAATGGTTCCACGTGTACGTCGGAGTCTTAATTCCTGCTGTAGAGATATTAGAGCTGATCCTGAGGTCTTAAGTTCTGGCAGTTTCCCTTTTATTTTCTTTGGAAGCCTTAAAATAGGCAGTCTTGTGGAAATGTTAGTGCCCCCCTGGTTAAACTCCTGGTTTAACTGGTTAAAAGTGTTCTGAGAACAAATACCGGCACGTTTTAATGCACACTTACACTTTATTTACTGACATTTAATATTTCAGAGCAAAAGTGTGGCCAACATGTAACCTTAATATTGCTAAATTTAGAAATTGAATGGAAATTACAACACTTTTTTTCAAAATGGTCATTAAAAATTGAGAACAAATCATCAAATGATCTGGTTCTAGACATCAGCACATAAAAACAAAGAGAATATTGATCATCGTTGTCAGCTTCCATTCAAAGTTTTTTCTTTTACACTCTCCTAGTTTTAGTTAAGATGTTGATAGACCTAGTAAAACAAAGATTTGATCATTTAAGTTTGATATAAAAGAGGTGGGAGAGGTGATCTGCCCATGAGGAAGGCACATAATGCAGCAGGATCAGCCAACACTGCCCCAAGTGGACAAAACAGGAAAATCACTTACTTTTTAGTGTAAATAGTTTGTATTGAGCTTTTTTTATCAGGGTTAATTTTGACAGGTGATTTTGATTTAGTTTTAGTCTTAGTCTTCTGACTAAAATGTATATTAGTTTTAGTCAAATTTTAGTCATGTAGTTATTGTTAGTTTTAGTCTAGTTTTTGTTGACGAAAACTGAAAACATTTTAGTCTAGTTTTAGTCAATTAAATGTTTAAAATATTTAATCTAATTTTAGTTGTATTTTTTAGTTATACTATTTTAAATTAGAGCTATTTTAGACTGCTTACTGTTACTTTAATAAAACAATAGTCTTTAATTTTTGTTACTTTTAATAACACAACGACATCAGATATTGTGGAAGAAAGTTGGCCCGTTTTTCTTTTTCTAAAACACTTTGTGTTTATTTAACTTTTACATGACAAAATGTAGTGTGTAAATACAATTTATCAACGTGACTAAACACACACATTAACAGCAATCCCTTCACAGCCTCTTAAAAACCAGAAATTATTTATATCTGCGTAAATATCCAGTATAACAAACAGACACACGAGAGAAGTCTGTCCTCTGAGCTTTCTGTCACAAACGATAAAGGATAGATTAAGAGGGAAAATGTTGGGTTTCTCCGGTGTGCTGGCCTTTCCTCATTTCTTTTACTTGTTCCTGTTGGCTAACATTAACTTGCACTTAATGTGGACTACCACGGCTTACCTGCCTTTCCTCTTCGTTTCCTTATATGACTGTATTTAAAATGAAACTGAGCCTGTATGTGTGTCTTACGGCTCCAGTTAGATGTGTTTGTGATCTATTTAACCTAAACACCTAAAATAATGATAACGGATTACACATTTCCCCTTTATACACTGAAAAATTCAAAAATGAAACATCAGATATATTCATCACCGTTAGCGAACTAGTTAACATCTAGCTAGTTAGCTACACTAGCTGTGTTAGCTTACCTTTTTATAAAGCTTGTGGTGGTGAGAACTGAGGACCTCTTGAGGTTCGTAGTGTGTTTCCCAGTTATTTTAAATCCACAAACTTTGCTCTGTTTTGTTTTGTGTGGCAGTGAAAGTGAAATTACTCCATAAATTGCTTCTTCTTTTCCATCCAAGCTGCGGCAGTGACGTCAGCACGTTGTGTTGTTAAACGGCCTGCCATTGGGGAGCTTAAGTCAGACGTGCGGCAGGTTTATTTTAAAAAGCGGATTACTGGACAAAATATTCTTTTTGTCCTTCTGTGATGTTTTTGTTTTGTTTTTATTCGTCGACGAAAAGTCTAATACTTTTAGTCATAGTTTTAGTTTTAAAATATTAGTTTTTATTTAGTTCTCGTCTCGTTTTGGTTTTGAAAAAATGGTCGTCAACGAATATTTTTCGTCAATTATCGTTAACGAAATTAACACTGCTTTTTATCTCCATTATTTACCGTCATATATTCATATTTACAACCTGTGTTAACAGCATACATTTTTAAAAGCTTCATTCAGCATGTTTAAAATAAAATGTTCAGTTTTGTGCTGTCATGGCATTTTTAATGTGGTATATAAAGGCAAAATTTAAAGACTGAGGCTCCAGTGGGCTTAAATAACAGATATTGTAGGTACTTCATGCTTCACATGAAAAGCATGAACTTGAAAAGCAGATCTTAGGGTTTTCTGGACCAAAGCAGATCAGATTCATTGTCTTTATTAGGGATTTAAGTATCAATGTCATTGAGTATCACTATTATATTTTGTGATGCTGTATCAATTCCCAAAAATGAAAAATCACAATATCACCTTACTTACAGTGTTGTCATACAGCATCATATCTTGCATGCTGTGATATGTATTGTATTAACATGTTCTTACCCATATACAGTAACCCCCCCCCCCCGTATTTCGCGGGGGTTAGGGACCAGAACCTACCGCGAATAGTGCAAATCCGCAAATACTTGTAACCCCCCCTAAAATTGCTTATAAGTACCTATTTTAATGGTTAAATCCAACCATGTGCCTTAAACTATCATTATTAACACTTCAGAAACACGTGTAAAGACATTAAAATAAAGTTTGCTTTCGCTCTCTCTTTCTCTCTCTCTCGATCTCTCTCTTTCTCTCTCGCTCTCGCTCTTGTGTCTGCATGTTGTGTGGATCAGCCAATGAGAGCTGGCTTTGTACGGCCATCTGAACGCCAGCCAATAGCGTTCGGGTATTGGAGCACGCACGTACCCAACTGTTGTACAGTACACATTGTGGCGTTTCAGGCGTCCACTGGCCGTGCGCCGGTTTGCATATTTCCCATGGGTCTGTTGGGGTGGGCTGTTGTGGGTTAAATGTGTTCTAATTTAGCTTAGGGGTAAAGTGAGTGGGGTTCTATTTGTGTTCATTGTGTTAAAGTTGTGCTTTGTGTGTGATTGTTAGGATAGGGACAGCGGCTTACCGCCAGTGTGGGATATGTCAGGGATAGATAATGGTCTGAATGAAGTGTGTTAGAGGAGGTTCTAAGTACTGTCATTTTTCTGTCTATTTTGGTGAGAGAAAATAAAACCCATTAAAAAATGGCCTTATCCTTAATCTCACACTCTGCCACGCACGCCACAATATGTTCTCCAGAACAAACCACGAATATGTGTTTTTTTTTTTTGCAAATAACAAGTAGATATGCTCTAGAGAAAATTCCATGAATAGGTGAATCTGCGAATGCTGAGCCGCGAATAGGCGGGGGGCTCACTGTACAACAATATTGATCGCCAACCAACATTTGCAATTGGTGATATTGATACCCAGGGTTGGATCGACACCACTGGTAGATGAAATTTGAGCCTGTTCTTGTTTAAATAGATGCATCTTCTTCCTTACACATAGATAGCATTAAATTATTCTAATTCTAGCACTTCTAAGTTAAAGAAAAAGAGGAGGGGCAGGGGAGGGGGAGAAGGAAAAGCTGGTGTTGAGAGGTTGGATTTCTCTTGGCTGTGTGCTCTGTTCCTCTTCCTCTCTCTGTGCTGTGTGTTGTGAGTGTTCAGCGGGAGGTCGTGTTGGGTTATTTAAAGCAACACTTCATGTTTCTTCTGAAGCCACTGGCGGAAAGGCGGTGGCAGTGGAGAAAATAATAAAAACACCCAGCGCATCAGTATTCATCCTGCGCTTCATTTCATCGCTTTCGCCTCGAAGGGACTTCTTTTTGTGGAAAGAGAAGTTACAAGTTCGGCCTATAATGTATCAATTAGCGAACACCTTCCTACAGGAGCGATGCCAGAAGTCCTCCAGTGCATGGTGTGTCCTCTGGCTTTTTAAAGGAGCAGATCACCAAAATCTCAGATTTACACAAGACGACACAAGCATTGGAGGCTGATCCTGTGAACATATACTTTATCCATAGTCTGAACACGCAAGTCCTCTGAAGCTAAGCAGGTTAGTCTGGTTAGTTCTTGGATGGGAGACTTCCAAGGAAAGCTTGTGTCTGCTGGAAATTTTGTTGGTGGGACATTTACGTTTACACCATTTAGCAGACACTCTTATCCTGAGTGACGTACAACAGAGTTTTGTTTCCATTAAGAGAATTAACTCAGCTAGTACAGACAGGTTAGAGTCCAAACTGCTCTTCAGTTCAGACACTGTTAGAACAAAACCATCACTAATATCTAGAAAGAAGGAAAGATACACAATTATACACAATATAAGAGCTTTACAATGTATTACAATAAGTGTTTAAACTAGTGCTGCTTAAGTGTTCCACAAAGAGATTTTTCTCTTCAGTCCGTGAGTGAAGACTGTGAGGGACTCTGCTGTTTGAACAGTCAGTGGGAGTTTGTTCCACAGGCTGGGTGCCAGGACAGAGAAGAGTCTTGATGCCAGTCTTCCACGTGTCTTGAAGGATGGCGGGTCAAGATGAGCTGTACTAGAAGCTCGAAGGGTTCGAGGTGCAGCTTGAGATTTGATCATTATCATTAGGTAGGGAGGTGCTGGTCCATTTTTTGCTTTGTAGGTGAGCATCAGGGTTTTGAATCTGATGCGAGCAGCTACAAGCCGAGCAGCTGTTTTCTGCATCAGCTGCAGGGGCCTGATGGCTCGCATAGGAAGACCAGCCAGGAGGGAATAGCAGATGTTGAGAGACTGGACAAACACCTGGGTGGCATCCTGAGTTTGAAATGGTTGGATCCATCAAATGTTGAAGAGGAGGAATCTGCACAACTGAGTCAGTAGAAAGTAGACTGCACTCCTAATCATCTCCATCTTCAAAAACTGGCTTCATCTGTATTTAATGTGGAAAGAGAGTTTGTCCAGGTGGATGCTGATCGGTGGTGCTTGAGGTGACTCTAAAGGCTGTCCCAAATGTTAAGAGTGTCTAGAAAATGTGTAAAAATTGAAGTGGAATTAAGTCTGTCACTATTACATTCTTGTACATAAGCTGATGGATTACATTTAGGGTAAAACTAGATTTTTTGTGAACTGTCCCTGGCAGCTTTTTTGTCCAGAAGTTGAATGCTAGCTCTGAACTTTTTTAATAACACCGAGTGGGAATTGGAAACTCAACCAGCAACACAAAAGGGAGTGTGGTTGAATTATTAAACAGATTTTTACACCATTAAAGATGCCAGTAGTAAGACATCCCTTGATGGAAATAGCATGAAAATGTGGGGGTGTGTGGTGTGCTCTCCGTAGACTGTTCAGGAGGATTCAGGAAAGTTATTCTGGCAGCAAATTCATACCGGTATAACAGCATTTTCAGAATAAGCCTCAACATTAACATCATAGCTGGCCTTTGAAGAGCCCATATCAGCTTTCTTTTTAAAGTGACGATCTGTTTAGTCCTTTATCAGGAAATTGTAATCATCAATAGCAGGATTCATTTAAATGGATGTAGTGATAGGTGTATTATGGATGCCTGAATGATTTGATTGATTTTATTAAAGGGAAACTCCACCAATTTCTCAAAATTACTCAAGCATTCATGGTGGTTTGATGTGAAGTTGTGTTGCAACTCGCAGACTATGGTTTCTTTACCATGATGGTGATGGGATCCAGATGTCACAATTAGGGGTTGGCCAATTATCAGTGCTGACTGATAATAGGAGCCGATATTTAACATTGTTCCAATTCTTCAGTCTGGCCCAATATCCCATCCACAGCGATGTTTGGCTGGTAGAAATGTGCAGCAGATGTAGAGTAAATCAAATGAGCTTTTTAATGTTTAAAATGTAAAATTCTGCATCCTTATAAATTGATGGCGTTTATTACTAGTTTTTGGTATTGCTCCTGAAAAAAATACATCTATGTATCCTAAATCACTCCATTCACAGATATAGTCAAAGTTTTATTTATTATCCCAGCTAACATAGTTACAAACTACATTAGTTTACAAACCTAATGTTGATGGTGGTAAAATAGTGACAAATCTGACAAAATATCTTTTCCTTTGCATTATTTTGCACCTCACATGTACCCCTGCACAATGAATGGGCTTTAAAAACACATTTTATCCCAAAATCTTATTCAAAATTTTACAAAACAATGTCTCAGACATCAGCGTGTTCATAACCCTGTCATGTGATAAGTCCCTCTTACAGGTAGATTTTAAAGGGGTCAGATGTCTGGTTCCTATGACCACCACTGTAAACTTTCTCTACAGTGAAACATTTCACAGCAAATAAATGGTTTCCCTTTAAATGTTACAGTAGTTGGTGATTAATTAATTAATTCAGTTAATTAATAATTCAGTTATTAATTAACTGAATTAATTAACTGTTATTAATTAACTGAAATAGTTATTAATTAACTGAATCCTAATTCAGTCCAATATAAAGCTCTCCTGACCAATCGCCTGTCCTCAGAACCACACCCACTTTGTCTACTCAGCCAACCACTCACTGTGCTTCATCACCTAAACCCCTCCTCCTCTTCCTCAAACAGCATCAGACTATTTGGCAAATCTCTGACCCTCAAATACAATCACATCTGGACTGATGAAATAAGTCAACAGAGAAAATTAACATGTTATCAATCCCTAAACCACAACATACAACTAGCACAGTATCTAAACCTCAAACAGACTCAGGAGAGAAGAATCCTCACTAAATACAGGATCAGTCAACACAGGCTGGAGGTGGAAATAGGGAGACACCACAGAACCTGGAAACCAGGACAGAATCTGTCCACACTGCAGTCTAATGCAGATAGAGGACGAAATACACTTCCTCCTCCACTGTCCAAAATGCCAGTCCATCAGAGACGTGTACTTTAAACAGTTTAACACCATTAACACTGCGTTCCCATCTCTGTCAGATTCCCATAAACTCCGAGTTGTTCTTGGAGAAGAAACTGAGACGATGACACTAGCAGCCAAATACGTCTCAGCGTTACATCACCACAGAAATGATCTTTATAAATAATTATAACTAATAATACTGTTATCAATACTTATCCTTATTTATTTACTTATTCTGTTTAAACATATTTCTCTATTTATATGAATGACTTTTGTATGTAATGCAGGTTACATTTATATATTTGTGCTTTTATTTTATTTTATTTATTGTTGTCATTGCTTTGGCAAAAGTTGTTAGTTACAATTCATGCCAATAAAGCTCATTTTGAATTTGAAAAAAATTTGGTGGAATGTGGTTTAAATGTCAGAATTGTGCACTATCGAGCTTGTTGCTGGTGGATGTGTAGAGGCCATTCTCATCCTTCCCCCCACTGCGACCAGCCGCTGGCGATAGAACACACACACTCGTGCTCGCACACTCACGCGCTCGCCTTTGATGTAGGACGTGACGGATCTCTTCCTCAGCGTGGACGTGCCGTGGAATCACAACCCCCCCAAACCCGGGCTTACCTAACAAGATTTAGCACACTCTGTGTCCTTCTCTCTGCTCCCCCAGTGTCAGCAAACAACATTTCCCAGCAGCCCAGTGTCCAGCCCTGCTTCCTGAGCACTGGGTGATGCTGCTAATGCTCTTTCACCCCTTTGGGGTCCCAGTGGGCTTTTTCAGAGCTTGTTTTAAGCCTTGATAGATATGATAAATTTGTGGCTGATAATACAACATTAAAGGGGCTATTAAAGGAATAATTCATTTAAAAATCACAGACATATTTTTCCAGATGCAGTCAGTCAGTGAAGGAAAGCTACTTTGGTTTAGAACTCAAGCTGCAAGCCTAATGTTGCTTACAAACTGTAGAACTCAGTAGTCACCCAAATAGCCTTGTCTTTTCTGTAATACAAAATGACCAAAACTACTCTTGACGCTCTTAAATTGAACCCAACTGTTTTTAAAAATAAATTTAAAAAGTAATTTCTAAAATAAATCAACATATCCAAACATATATTGTGTGATTGGCTATATTTGTGGTGTGTGTGTGTGTGTGTGTGTGTGTGAGAGAGAGAGAGACAGAGAGAGACGGGGCAGGAGAGAGACGGGGCGAGAGAGAGACGGGGCGAGAGAGAGACGGGGCGAGAGAGAGACGGGGCGAGAGAGAGACGGGGCGAGAGAGAGACGGGGCGAGAGAGAGACGGGGCGAGAGAGAGACGGGGAGAGAGAGA
>BRDA01089574.1:0-25601 GCA_036984385.1 Crenuchus spilurus
ATATATATATATATATATATATATATATATATCAGTGTCCTGGCATTATATATTTGTGTCAGTCCACATTCTCAGAGTAGTATGCATGTGTGGCAGCGATCTTTATTTCAGGCAGAATGGTGGAATGTTGCAATTGGGAGTTCTCTAACAAAGCGCATAACCCTGGATTTCTCTGTTCTCTAAATCCTCTAACAAGGAGCTTTGATGTGCCGGCGTTTTTTTACACAATCACGGAGTCATCCGGATTTCACTGCACAGCCCTCTTTCATTCTCCCCTCAACCTGAAATCCTCCCCTGGGAGAGGAGAGAGAGAGAAAGAGAGGGGGAGAGAGAGAGTGGGCGGAGCCTTCTGCTTTCTGACAGTCTTTTATTATCCATCCGAAACGTTGTGTAGAATGTAGTGGAGAACTAAGATTTCACACAATTGTAAATTTAGATGCCACAGTCATCATAATACAGCAACTGATTAAATCATATTAAAGTTCCAGTCAGAAATAGCTGCAGCTGCTCTAGTGTTTGTGCCTCGTAAGCAGCGCAGTGACTTACAGCACTAAAAAAATCATCTAAACAAATTAGTATGCATATATAAATCACATTTTATTCTCATTTGCGAACACATTATTCTTTATTTCATGTTTCCTAAAAGGGATGGTTTGGTGAAATTCCTCCTTATTACTTGATCAATCAATACATGGTTAGAATAATAGAAACTTACATCTCAACAGTTTGCATGTTGCAGGCCTAAATCATCATTTACGTGCCTCAAACTGTGTTGAACTGTTCAGTAATCTTAAATATGGCATGTGTTCTCTGATCAGGGCCACTTCTATAGCCCCCTCAAATGAAAACAAGAATGTGAACATGAACACAGTAAATATGCTGGTGTTAAATCAACACTATTAGAGTTATATTAACTAACACTAAAGGTGTCAAAATGTAACACTCTCAGTGTTAATTTAACTCTAATAGTGTTAATTTAACACTGGCAGATTTACTGTGAACTAGCATTCACCAGCTGACAATTTGGACTCATAATCAGCTGCTTGGGGACCATCTCCCATACTGACATTTGTTCACCGTCTCACACACATTAGATCATCAGATCATCATCAGTTTTTATTATACCAACTTTAAGGTTTTTTTTAAGTCATAAACTGGTGCTAATGTTTGGGACTGAGACAAGAGGGGTGAAATGCCTGAAAGGAAGCCAGAAAATGCAGCAGTACCAGCCAGTACTGCCACCAATTAGACATAAAAGAAACATCACCTGTGCTTTTTGTTGTAAGTAGTTGTATATCTTCAATTTATCTCAATTTCCTCATTATATGTGATCCCGTCTGGGAAAACCAGGCCAAAGTCGCTGGGTAACTTTTGAGATGTCGTGTTGTTCAGCCTGTCACTCACATTAGCCACAAAATTAGCCACTTGGTTTTACTGCTGTAAATGAAAGATAATAGTCTCAAATATCTATCACAGTACATCACACATTGTAGTTTTGTATAAAAAAAATACATAAACTCACCAAAAAAGTTGTTTTTGTTTGGCAAACCATTCACCAAATTTGCAGATTTTACCTGAAAAATGGGTTTCTGTAACCCCACGAATCCTGATGTAGAACTTCTTCTACTGTGGAGTTACACAAGCTTGTTGGGTGTCATTCGTCTCCTGATTTTTTTTAAAAACCTGAGCATTTTTCTGTTTTATTAAAAATTTAGGTAAAATTTTTGGATCCAACATGTTGAGACAGTATGCCAAAGTGAAAAATAATTGTCATTTCATATATGATAGTCTCAGTCTGTAATGCCTTGCCCTTCATGCCTTTTCAAAATGCCATTTTAATGCCAACCCTGATCAGGATTAAGCAGGCAAGATAACGGATGGATGGATGGAGATCATATGGTGACAGAAGATACCAAACAGTGGAATAGTAAACATTGTTAATGTGCTATATAAAGGAAAATAATTCAGAAAAAGCCTAAATAGCCCAAGACATCTAAGGGTTAAGCCACGCAATTGGACCTTTTCCTCTGTGTTCTGTGTTTTGTGTTTATGCTGTTTGTGTTTTAGAGGAAAAAGATAGACCAGTTTAGTAGCCTTTATTTTTGACAGTGTAGTCTGAGGAAACTAATCAACAATTCATCAGCAACCAGATTCATTATGCTCAAGGCTTTGGCCTCTTTCACCCATTCCCTCCATCCCTCTCTCCTCCCTGCATGTTTCTCAGCCAATTAAGCCCACTCCCCCTCCTCCTGACAGGCCGTGATATTAGTTCCCAGTGGCCTCTGCAGTGGGTCCAGCTCTGCTTCAGGCCAACGTTATTGCCTCTGTGAGGATTACAAAGGAACTGGACAATGGATTTATGGACATTGATTATGCTACTGCTCAGCTACTGGATGGCCAGAGAGTGAGGGAAAAAAGGCAGGAGGGAAAGGAGGGGGGTAGCCAGAGCGAGCGAGAGACAGAGAGAGATAGAGGAGGTGTAAACAAAGGGCTGGTGGAGGGTGGCACAGCTGGACATGTTTTGCTCCATGGACGTTGAGGGAGCGTCACCTTGACTACCAGCCTGTCACGGCCTGCCCTGCAGGGCCAACACGCGAGACAAGCTGACCAGACTACGAGAGAAGCCAGCCGTATCTCACCCCTCAATGTGTACACACACTCGGAAACACACATACCAGAACCTGACTGATACAGAATTTTTCTCATTGCAAATGTATTGAGCTTAAAGTCCTTTATTTTCAAGGCTCCTGTTTCTTTTAAGGAGTACGTTTTTTTTTAGAAATGACCATGATTGTAGTCTAAATTTTGCATCTTTAGTTTAGAACAGAAGCTGCTTATGCTTACGCTAACAAGGTTAATAAACACAAGAACTGAATTTTAACCTAAATGGTAGTTTCTGTAAAAATACATCACCAAAACTTCTCACAACCCACTCAGACCTCATCCAGATCTTAACGAAGGGCTCACAGACTAGTTGATGTTGTTTTGGACATAGTATTACTTACTGTGAACTATAAAAATGAACAAAACGGTCCTGAGTGGCTCAGCGTACTAAGGCGCTTTCATTATGATCTGAGGATTTCGAGTTCAAATCCCGAACATGCTGCATGCCATCAGCAGCCCGGGCCTGAGAGAGCAACATTGGCCATGCTCTCTCAAGGCAAGTAAGATGGCATTCTCTCCCCAGCACTGCTAAGTAATATCCTACTAATGAATAATAAGATCCATCAGAACTGTGCTTTCCTCTGAGCGCATTGGCTGCCCGGCGGCAGTTTGAAAAGAGGCGGAGCTTGACTTTACATGTATCGGAGGAGGCCTGTATTAGTCTGCATCTTCCTAGAGTCAGAGACATTACAAGTGATAGAGAGAGTTAACGATTGGCTACCAAACATTGGGGAGAAAATTGTGTAAAATTAAACCTCACTACTTACCTCAGGCAGACACTTCACACAGCAACAGGGCTGGTAGAAGAATGATCTTGGATCAGATTCCACAATATTTATGATGGTCATCATCACTAAAACTGATTCTAGATTAATGCTTTTGTGGGTTGGTTGTCTAAGTAAGCAAACACTTCACTGAGCTTTAAAAACCACCAAAACTTCAATAGCCGACATCTCAGACAACCAACTCAGAGCAGAAAGTGCTGATATAGAATCAGTTTTAGTTTTAGTTTTTAGCCTAGATGTATTACACATAGGTCCGGGCTGACTGTAGTCCTATTGTGGCTATTTATTCTCAATGCTAACTTATGTAACATCCATGGGATAATGACAGGCTTGTTGTCCATTGAATAATGTTGTCAAGCAAGCCATCTTCTCCTAGTTGAGATTAGGATGTAAAGACATGTTAATACCTTAAGCCCATCCACTGGACAAACTTTACTTTCACTTTAAAGAAACATTTTGGGCTGGTTTTGAAACATTCAAGTGCCAAATGCCCGGCCTTTAAGATCCATCATCACAAAGTCATGGCTTATTTTAGAAATTTAGTTTCCAGCCCCCCATATCCAATTATTATCCAACCACGTAAGTAAGTCCACCTATACACAGTTACAGTAAAATAATCAAAGTCAACTTTTCTGATCTCTGCTTCTTCCTGATTGGTTTAATCATGTGCTGATTTGAATTCAACCAATCATAACACTTCATACAAGTAACAACAAACTTTCATGGAAAGGAAAAGCTCTGCTGTACAAGCTAATGTTGCTAATAACAACTGAAAGCTACTATCCATTAATTATGCAATTTGTATAAAGCTAAATGCTTTTTCACTTTCATTCATTATCAGCCACACTAACATCATTGACTTCATCATGTCTTTAAAGGCATTGTGTTGTCTTGTTAGCAGTGTGGATGAAATTGAGTGACTAGAACAAGAAAAAAGAATGAAATGGCAAAAGAACAACCAATTTATTTCAGTCTAACTTGCAAAAATTTATGTCTTAAGACAGTAGTTCATCTGTTACTGCAAGGTTTGTTTTGGTCATCATCTAGACCAGGGGTGCACACACTTTTTCAGCCTGTGAGCTACTTATCTAATGACTAAGTCAAAATGATCTACCTAATATTAAAATGTAAGACATATATTTATTTATAAATATACTGATAATTTATGTGTACAATGAATGCTGGTGTACCTTGAATAATTACATTAAACCATATTACACAATACAACTGTGTACATGGTTTGTCATTAGCCTACTTTACTCTGATGACTTGCACTGAATGGAATCAGTCAGGGATGCATAGTCTGGACAGTAGTTGCTGATAGCCAGCCTCAAGCAAACCTCCAAATGATCATCAGTCATAGTGGAACCATACTTGGACTTAATGATCTTCATGTGTGAAAAGGCTGATGCTGAATAATGCAGTGAAGGCAAACACACTTCAAAAATGACTTAAAAAAGTTCTCCACTCCGTATGGAAATAGTCAGTTTAGGTTTCTTACACAGGCAGAACAAACATACATGTTAAGGATTAACAGTGACAGGTGAACACGTCCAGATGTTGCTTTATGAAGCGATAGCGGAGACGGCCAATTACACGTTAGCAAGAAACAGCAGAGCCAATCGAATGAGCTTGTGGGTGGTCTAAAGTGAAACAGGATTGTCAGATTGAGCAGCTTGGAATCCCGCTGGGTCCTAGTGCTCAACCAGTCTCCCTGTATGTCAATCAAGTGAGATGTTTTATAGAGCGGATGATAGGCTGATGTCTATTTTTTTAAATGCCATGTGATCTACCCACACTACCTTTGTGATCGACCAGTAGATCGCGATCGACGTATTGTGCACCCCTGATCTAGACCTTCACCAAATGTGGTCAAAGGACGCTACCCACAGGCTGTTTGGTGGACTGTTCTCATGTTTAAACATTCCAGTAAGTCTGATCTGTTGTGTCTAATCCACTCATTCCAGCAAGGTTTACTAAAACACCACCAACAGAGGTGGTGGTCCTGTGATGGTCAGATCACTGAAGAACAGGTGAAAGGAGGTTAATAAAGTATACAGAGAAACAGATGGACTACCGTCTTTAACTGTAGAACTACAAAGACCTATGGAGCTGATAAAATGGACAGTGAGAGTAGGTACAAGGTAGTTGTTATGACTGATTGGTTCACATTTAACCATGAATTGTGGGTGTCCACCTACTCAGATAAACAGGCCTTCTTAAATGCTTACCGTTAACCCCAGGTAAAAAAACACACACACACACCCTTCTGGCTGTCTATGCTGGGTTTATTTCCGAGTGTTATTGACCGGGTGGTCGTGGGTGGTCTGCTGGACTGTGACAGCCAGGCACAGAGGATCAATTTTTAGCGCTTGTCAAAACCAAGGAAGGCCGAGTAAATCAGCCGTGCTAAAACAAAAAAAAAAAAAAAAAAGAAAGAAATAAGAAAATTGAGGGACGAATGGTGAGACAAAAGGAAGTGACCTAATGTGAGCGTGCCACCTCAGTGTCAGACGATAAATCATATCAAGCGTGTCTGAAGATGCTAATGCTGCAGTATTTTTCCCGGCTGCATCCACGCAAAAACAGGCGACAATGGAGGCCTAATGAAAATCAGCAGGCAAAAGAAACACAGCAATACAGACAGTGCCACTGATTGCCATCAATTTCCTATTTGCTGGCACAAGGAGAAAAATGAGCACTGTTTGCATATCTGATTATTGTATGAATGAAATTTTGATCTTTTTTTTTTCTTGGAGAAGTCATATACATGAAGAAAAGTGAACATAGAAACAAAGCCCAGCACAGCCAAACAGACTAGTCCAGCATCATCTGTAGTGATGGTAGCCTACATTCTGGTAAATTGCATACCTATACAAATTACATAGCATACTGTAACCTGCTAGTACGATTAAAAACCTGTAACCAACCGGGGGCAGCCGTGGCCTGGTGATTAGGGATCTGGTCTTGCGACGGGAAGGTCTTTGGTTCGATCCCCGAACAGGTCATGACTGAAGTTCCCTTGAGCAAGGCACCTAATCCCCAACTGTTCCCCAGGTGCCATGCCCACCGCTTCGGGCACATGTTCTCACAGCCTAGTGTGTTCACCTGTAACCTCACCTTTGCTTTTAGTCTCTGGATTGCCTCATGTCTTGAAAACGTGGATGTTGTGGACGATTGCTTGCTTTTGGTGTTTAAAACAGCAGTATTATTTAAAACTAGGTGAGCATGTAGTAGAAATGGTTTGCAGATATCAGCAACCATCACCCTCTGTTGGTTAAAACAAGCACATGGGACAGTTACAAATGTTAAAAATGGGGACATTTCTGGACAGCTTCAGCCTGGGAGCGTACATCAAAAAGAAGGACTTTCCCTATAAGTGAATGTAAAGTTATCCAGTTTTAGAACAAGACACAAGGCACAAGCCAATCACAACAGAGCTCATTTACATTCATGAATTTGAAATGGACAGTAACCTGAAATAAAAGAGCTGCAAAAGAAGTTAAATGGTTGTGAAAGAAATGAAATTTGACAGTTTTGAATTCATCTGAGTTTTGCATACTACGATGCAGTGAACACAGTTTCTCTGAAAGCCCCTGCCACCACCTGTCTAGAGCCTGTTTGTACTCCTTGCTTTATAATTTAGCATATTACTCCATGGCATGTGCACCAAATTTACGGTAGCAGGCAAGCAGATCAAAGTCTCGACACCTCTCTGCTTCATTTTATGTTCATTCCCACGTCCTCTCCTGTTGTTGGTTCTTCTCTTTGTTGGGGAAGTGAAAACATTGTTTTGTTCTCTTCAGCGTAGAAAAGCTCTCTCGAACAGTGAAGCCTGGAGGCAAACTAAAATTCTGAATGCCAAAGTTTTGACAGCAAGGACTCCATACTTATTTTTTAGGAGCTGTGATACTTTTATTTTGAGTACCCAATACTCATGTTATTTGTGATTTAAGGTCAAACTTGGATTCAAGGAATCTTATCAAGGAAGTCAGTTTTCCTCACATTTTGGTGCCCAGTGTAAGTTTTAATAAATACTGTATTCTCTGCCCATACAATTGAGATATATAGAGTATGCTGAAATGCAAAAATTGAGATATATAGAGTATGCAAAAAAACTGTTTGTTTTGGATTTCATGTGTTTGTGATGTCACAACCACAAATGCATTTATACATGGCAACCCATTCAGGTCAGTTCAGATTGTCGCATATCAGTCCAAAGTGCTTCTACAATAAGGCAACTGGATTTCGGAAATGACAGCCACGGATGTTTACAGTTTGGCAGTCAATATATCATTATCCTGTTTTTTCCTGTTTTTAATATCCAGGAAAGTTCCAGTTTCCTCTATTTTTATCAACATTAACTGTTGTACAGTAATTCTGCAAACTGTCAGAAACTCATACTGTAGCCTATTATGGTAAACTATGGAACAGTGTTTGTAGGTGGCATGGTAGCCTAAATTGAATTAAATCACATATCAGACCTACCTATCACCTGGCAGTATGTGTCAGAAGGATCGGAGGAGGCTGATGCAGCGTGGATCCAAAAACCAACAGAACTCAAACCTGACTATGAATTAAACTTAACTTGGATACAAGACAGAATTGTGACTGTGGGTGACAAACATGAATTACAGTACATAGACCTGAAGGCAGTATATAATCATGGTGACAAACAGTGACGAATGAGGACTGTGAGACACGAGGGAATCTATATATCAAACATAATCAGACTAGGGATTTGGGAACAGGGCTGTGTCACAAGACAAGACAAGGGCGTATCGGGGGTGAAGACAACAGACCAAAACAGCATGTGGACACAAGACTAAGACATGATGTGACGAGGGTGGAGACAACAGGATGTAAACAAAGAGCACATGGACATAGGACTGAGACAGGGACAAGGCTATGGTGGGAGTTTTCACAGTATGATTTAAGTCCTGTAACGCTATCCCTTCTTTTAATTCCAGGTTATCTTTCAAGGTGTCTTGAAAATACATTTGTTGTGATATTGTGGACTTGACACATTGTTTTACACAGTAGTATTCTCTACAACTAGGTGAGCATGTAGTAGAAATAGTTAATAGATACAGTGGGGGAAAAAAGTATTTGGTCAGCCACTGATTGTGCAAGTTCTCCTACTTAGAAAGATGAGAGAGGTCTGTAATTTTCATCATAGGTACACATGAGAGACAAATGAGAAGAAAAAAAAATCCAGGAAATCACATTGTAGGATTTTTAAAGAATTTATTTGTAAATTATGGTGGAAAATAAGTATCAGTATCAGTAATCAGTGGCTGACCAACTACTTTTTTCCCCACTGTATCAGCAACCAGTTCCCTGTGTTGGCCAAAATAACAAAAAAAACAAGACATCTGCCCATCCTGCCCATGCAGGACTTTCTGGTGTGTTTTTAATTCACATTTAAAAAATAGTGACATTTCCATAGACCTCTCCAGAGAGAGACAGGCCTCAAATATAGGGACTGTTTTGGGATAACAGGGATATCTGGTCATTCTAATTTAGAAAAAGGCACAAAGTACAGGATGGAATAGAGCTCATTTGCTTACATTATTTTAAAGGAATTGTAACCAAAAAGGTCCATTTCTAAGAAATAAAGAGAAGGTAAACAATTATCTGATGATTTTCTGCAGAACCTGCTTTCAGCACCTATAAACACTTCTGCTAGAATGGTCTCTTACTGATCCCAAGCTACTGAATTTGTGCCAGATATATTTTATAATATACTCTATGTAAAATGTTTAACATTTTTGTATTTTTATTGTTTTTATGAAAAAAAAGTTACCAAAAACAGAAGTTAAATGGTTTTGAACCCAAAGATTTGGTAGTTTTAAGTTCATGAAAACATACACCAAATGTGTCACAGTGGTCAAATAAAACCACATAAATATTTTGAACTTCCCCTTCAAACTTCTTAATTTGTTATTCATTTATTTATGTTAACCAGGAGGAGCAGAATCGGGGCAAACCGAACTGGGAGCACCTCAACGAAGACCTGCACGTTCTCATCACAGTGGAAGACGCCCAGAACCGTGCCGAGATCAAGCTGAAGCGAGCAGTGGAGGAGGTCAACAAGTTACTGGTTCCTGCGGTGAGTGAATGCTCTGATGTCACTTCCTGCCATGGCTTGTGACTTTTCCTTTTTTCTCTGTTCCTTCAAAATGTTGCACAGCATTGCTATTTTCACAAAGGGAACTGATGTCATGCTTGAACATCATGAGACTGAGTGGGAGAATGGGGGAAAGGGTGTTTTTGTTCAGAATTGTTGGTCCTACATTGAACTGTACTGCATTTTATGGAAGACAGTGAATGGTCATTACTGAATATGGCATTTTGTTTCATTTTACAAAGGATATTTTACCTTTTTACAGTATCGTATGCTGCAAAAGTTTACATGTGTCCAGCGTTTGTGTCAGAATGGATGTATGCATGTGTGCAAGACCTATGACTTTACCTTGCAATTTCTGCAAAAGTCATTTTCTGTAGCTTTTGGAGGCTTATTAGAGTATTCATTTCACTCCGAACGGCGTCATAAAATCAGCAGACAAAGTGTTTGCCCTTTAAAACCAATTATCTCTGATTGCACTGCTTGGCAGTTCACTGTATGCCACAACAGAGTAGCCCATCGTCTGCAGTGTCAGCTTTGTCCCAGCAAATCAGTCTTTTGACATAAGTCTTTTGTGCTGTTTTCTTTTAAATTGGTTGAAGAGTTGAAGTGTGCACATTTAATTGCGTGAGTGTATGTGTTCGTTTGCGTTCTCCTTTCATCTGGCAAGCACTTCCCTCTTTCATTTCCATTCATTGTCGTGTCATTTGATGAGCAGGAAGTAAAAATTTCTTCCATCTCTCCTGAGAAAGAGGAAGTGCCGTGCTGGACCTGCTGCGATTGTGTAATTCGATTGAGATCACTGACATTCTTCAGGCATTTCCCTTCAGACCTTTGCAACTGAGCTAATAAGGACAGTACGTGATGGACGAAGACCAGGCCAGTGAGCTCAGACCCTGTTCGCCTCCCAATTCATTGTAGGGTCTGTATAGAAGGTAGTTTAAATATGGGTGGTGAGTTACAGTACAATACAATGTGAAAACAGAAGCACTCCTGCCTAGGGCTGCCACAAATGATTATTTTTGTAGTCGACCAATCACCGATTAATTTTTACGATTATACGATAATATAAAACATACAGCTTATCGCACTAGAATGCAGATGCTTTTATATAACCGTCATTAGATTTCAAAACTAAAAATAAAAACATTTAAGATCACAGTCCATTAAACCTTTAATGAAATATGCAGCTTGTTGCAACAAACAATTATTTTACTGTTTAGCATAAAGTGTAAACGTAGCACTGAAACGTAACGTTAGAAAACATTACCATTCCTATTCAAACACATGACTGTTATAACGTTACAGAAAACACATGAATGTGTGCTAAGGCTAATGAATCAAATCGTCATCACTAATGTTAACTTTTACAGCTATCAATATGAGTAAGCAGCAAGTTAACTCTCTGTTTACGCTAATTTTAGCAGCTAACTAGCAATTTAGCTTACCGAGATAACGGTCCCTCTTCATCATTGTCACAATCAGCCACAACAGCTTCTTTTTCAGGTGCTCGTGCATCGCAATTGTGCTGCCGTGGAAGGCAAGTTCTGCCTTACAGATATTACATTGCACACATTTGTCTTTCATTTTCTTAAAATGATCCCGCTCTTTTGAGCTCCGGGTAGCCATGATAGCAGAGCCTGTCTGTATATAACGTCCTATGACGTCATCCACGGGCTACCCCGGTTACCACTACTGCGCATGTGCGTCAAGGACAGAAAGGAAGACGCAGCACTTTGGAGGGAAAATGAAAGTAATAAACAAACAAACGACGCATCGACTATTAAATTAGTCGTCGACTATTTTAATAGTCGACATAATCGTGACTAGTCGACTAATCATGGCAGCCCTACTCCTGCCACAGTATCTGAATGCTTGTGTTATGACTGGGTGATGTCTACCTAAGTGGCATATGAAGATGTCTAGAGAGAATCATCTGCATGGACATTGACCTGCATACTTTCTTTTCCACTTTTCCTCAATGTCTACTAAATTAATTACTAATAATTCTTTCATACATCTATTTTTATCCATTTAGTTAAAACCTTAAAACCTATTTTGCATCAAGATATTTAGGTTTTTAAGGTTTAAAATAATTTAAACGTATAAGGAGGAGAATCATAGAAGGTACTGAAGCCCAAAACATCCCTTTCTTCATCGACTTCATGAAAGCGTTTGCCTCGTTTGACAGAGAGATGATGTTCTCTATCCTTTGTCACTATGGAATACCTGCAAAGATTGTGGAAGTTATCCGAGTTCTGTATGATGAGTCGTCAAGCCGTCAATTCATTGAAGGTGAGTTCTCAGAACCTTTTCGAATATCTACAGGGGTTCTTCAAGGAGATGTGTTGGCTCCCTTTCTCTTTATCATCATGATAGACTATATATCTAATTGAGCAGCGGGCGACTATGGTTACCTCACACATAGAGTTGGACCACAGAGAACAAACTCCACACCCACTAGAAACACTTAATCTACGCCAATTACTGCAGTAGAGAGGAAACTAAATGATCTCACATTTGCCAACAATGTGGCCTTACTTGAGAAAAGTGCTACTCAAAAGTGCTACAAAATACTCAATCCTGAATTTCCCGCAAGGGATTAATAAAGTATATATCTATCTATCTATCTATCAAGCACAACAGCAGCTCAAGTCATTTAAAACAACACAGTCACAGTAGGACTTTGACTTAACATCAAGAAAACAGAACAGATGTGGCTGAATCGATCCTCAGGCAAGAACACCGTCATCGCCATTGATTTTAAATATTTTGGATCATATGTTGGTTCAACAGCCAAAGACATCAACAATAGGATCACACTGGCGTGGGTGGCATTGTCGAGGCTCAATCCAATCTTAAAATCTAAATTGATAAATCAATTTCAAGATGTCTTTTCAATGCAGCATGTATGTCAGTTCTGCTCTATAGATGCAAGACTTGGGTACTCTCCAAAGCACTAGCGAAGAAACTCGATGTCTTTGCAAGAACCTGAAGCACGTGACAAACCAAGAACTATACAGAAGAACCAGACAACAACCAATAAGCAAAGTAGTCAGAGAGCGTCAACTTAAATTAATTGGTCACTGCCTCTGAATGGACAACCGTACACAAACATCTGTGCTTTCTACAAAATGGAGGTCCATCAAAACTGAGCTTGAAAGGTCAGCTTGAAAACATGGAGTGGAGCACAGTCTCCAGACTTAAACCCCATCCAGCTGATTTGGGATGAAGTGAAAAGCAAAGCAAACCTACAAGAGCCAACATTTATGTGATGTTCTGCAGCAGATTAGTGAAGAACTGTCTGAAGAATGTTTGATGTCTATTGTAGAAAGAATGTCACGAGTGTGTTCAGCTGTTATATCTGACAGAGGTGCTACTTTGTGTCCAAAGTTTAGACACATTTTGGTCTTTAAACTGATTCACTGAGTTCTTGTTTAACAAATAAAATTTTAAAAATTGGGGTTCAGTCTTTCAGTGTTCTAGAAGTACTGATGATGCCCATCATATATTCAGAAAAGACGTCATGTACTACATTAATGATATTGTCTTTTCACTACATTACTATCATTTGAGTCAAAAAAGACAAACATCACATGTTGAATAAATCTATAGAATTCAGCGTAACTTTAGCAGATCACATGATATCCCAGTCAGAGGTCATGTGATGTGTGAGGAGCTTTGTGAAGGTCATGATGATTGGATAATGTGAGCCACCATTGATGATTTCAAAGCTACTGGGAGTTTGCTAACAGCTAGGGCATGACCGGTGCGTCCTGCCTCATTGATTTCATTAGCCACCGGGCATTAATGAAGAACACAAGACTGCTGGGGTCAGCCCCTGGAGAGCCTGCTGCAACTGGAGTAGGCATTGTGTGTATTAGCACTATTAGCATGTAGATGTACATTCATTAGCAGGAGCTTACGGCTGTGATTGTGTGTGACACTTGTTTGTGTGTGTGTGTGTGTGTGTGTGTGTGTGTGTGTGTGTGAGAGAAAGTGTGTGTGTGTGTGTGTGTGTGTGTGTGTGTGTGTGTGTGTGTGTGTGTGTGTGTGTGTGTGTGTGTGTGTGTGTGTGTGTGTGTTTCATTGCTGCTTCCAGCAGTTCTGCAGTTTTGTACATACAAGCTGTCTAATAAGGCCCCAACTTGAGTTTATGCACTAATCCTAATTTTGAACTTCTTGTGGATGTACACTACTGTTCAAAAGTTTGGGGTCACCCATTAAATTTCCATTTTCCATGACAGCAAGTTTCTTAAAAAATGCTGTTTGGAGACTATGATAAAATCTACAAATTCTGCTGCTCCACATACACATTGTCTGTGCAGAAAGCTGACAGTATCACTGTTTTATAGCTCAGTCTTTAGTACAGCTGTTTATTTTCTACCAGGAGTTTAATACATATTTCACACAAGACATCATGGGACATGTAAATGTGGTGGAAATGTGTTTTGATAGCATTAGTGCACCTACATCACTACTTTTGAACTACATTTTTCTTTTTTAAATGCTGTTTATATCTCCTATTCTAGTGATTAATAGTGTTTATTGAGGTTGTTTATGGACTGATATCTCCTATTTTAATGATTAATAGTGTTTATTGAGGTTGTTTATGGACTAATATCTCCTATTATAGTGACTTATAGTGTTTATTTAAGTTATTTATTGACTAATATCTCCTATTCTAGGGATTAATAGTGTTTATTGAGGTTGTTTGTGGACTAATAAATCCTATTCTAGTGACTAATAGTGTTTATTTAAGTTATGTATTGACTAATATCTCCTATTCTAGGGATTAATAGTGTTTATTGAGGTTGTTTATGGACTAATATCTCCTATTCTAGTGATTAATAGTCTTTACTGAGGTTGTTTATGGACTATTATCTCCTGTTCTGGTGATTAATAGTGTTTATTGAGGTTGTTTATGGACTAATATCTCCTATTCTAGTGATTAATAGTGTTTATTGAGGATGTTTATGGACTAATATCTCCTATTCTAGTGATTAATAGTGTTTATTGAGGTTGTTTATGGACTAATATCTCCTATTCTAGTGATTAATAGTGTTTACTGAGGTTGTTTATGGACTAATATCTCTTATTCTAGTGATTAATAGTGTTTATTGAGGATGTTTATAGACTAATATCTCATATTCTAGTGACTAATAGTGTTTATTTAGGTTATTTATGGACTAATATCTCATATTCTAGTGATTAATAGTGTTTATTGAGGTTGTTTGTGGACTAATATCTCCTATTCTAGTGATTAATAGTGTTTACTGAGGTTGTTTATGGACTAATATCTCATATTCTAGTGATTAATAGTGTTTATTGAGGTTGTTTGTGGACTAATAAATCCTATTCTAGTGACTAATAGTGTTTAAGTTATTTATTGACTAATATCTCCTATTCTAGGGATTAATAGTGTTTATTGAGGTTGTTTGTGGACTAATAAATCCTATTCTAGTGACTGATAGTGTTTATTTAAGTTATTTATTGACTAATATCTCCTATTCTAGGGATTAATAGTGTTTATTGAGGTTGTTTATGGATTAATATCTCCTATTATAGTGATTAATAGTGTTTATTGAGGTTGTTTATGACTAATATCTCCTATTCTAGTGATTAATAGTGTTTATTGAGGGTTTGTGGACTAATATCTCATATTATAGTAATTAATAATGTTTATTTAGGTTGCTTATGGACTAATATCTCCTATTCTAGTGATTAATGGTGTTTATTGGGGTTGTTTATGAAATAATATCTCCTATTCTAGTGATTCATAGTGTTTATTGAGGATGTTTATGAACTAATATCTCCTATTCAAGTGATTAGTAGTGTTTTTTGAGGTTGTTTATGCACTAATATCTCCTATTCTAATGATTAATAGTGTTTATTGAGGATGTTTATAGACTAATATCTCCTATTCTAGTGATTAATAGTGTTTATTGAGGTTGTTTATAGACTAATATCTCCTATTCTAGTGATTAATAGTGTTTATTGAGGTTGTTTATGGACTAATATTTCCTATTCTAGTGATTAATAGTGTTTATTGAGGTTGTTTATGGACTAATATCTCCTATTCTAGTGATTAATAGTGTTTATTGAGGTTGATTATGGACTAATATCTCCTATTTTAGTGATTAATAGTCTTTATTGAGGTTGTTTATGGACTAATATCTCCTATTCTAGTGATTAGTAGTGTTTTTTGAGGTTGTTTATGCACTAATATCTCCTATTCTAATGATTAATAGTGTTTATTGAGGATGTTTATAGACTAATATCTCCAATTCTAGTTATTAATAATGTTTATGAAGGTTGGTTGTGGACTGCTGTTTTAGTGTATCCACAATATTATCATGTCTCGTGATTCCTTCATCACAAAATTGATCAAATTAAGCTATAAACACCTATTCACTACAAAAAAGGGGCAAGGTTGTTGAGTATTGGCAGGTCCTGCTGCATTGTGTTGCACAGATGCATAAAAATGTATATATGTGTAAATATGATTTTTCTATTAAACTCAAATGATTGTATCTCAGTTTTTACTTAGTTATCATCCATCCATTCATTATATTCTGCTTAATCCTGATCAGGGTCACAGTGAATCTCCTACCCACTTCACCAGCAGGGCATTATACACTATTTTAGCTAAATCTAGGACAGTGTGCCAGTCCATCAATGGGCACACACTCACACACACGTTTCAGGGTACCCAATTCACCTGTTGGTCAACATCAAACTAAAATAACGTAGCTTTAAGGCAGCAATTTGGACAGAAGTTGAGAGAAAAGCTCAACATGACTTTGTTTTTATGCTGTGATGTCTTGAACCAGTTATATGATTTAATCACCTGAGATGTGATTGGCATCTCCAGAGGTTTAAGCCTTGATAGCTTTAAAACAGTGACAAAACATTAGCTTCTTCATTATGTTCAGCAGCAGATCGAAGCCTCAGATGTGACTGTGCAGAGTATAAACTTCCCAGCTCATATCTGTCCTTGGTTTAGTCCCTACTGAACAAGTTTCCTTACAGAATAAACTGAACCTCAGGTTTCTCCTGGATGTCATGGTAACTGCTTGTTTAGTATTGTTTGGATGAGATTTCTCTCTCTGTCAGTGGAGCACTGTCATATTTTCGGTGCAGTCATACTGCTAAACTTGTAACACTCACGACCTCTGACCTAATGTCCAGCACTGACCTCTGGCCACTCTGGCTTCATTAACCCAGTCCTGCTTTGTCGTACCAGGTTTCAGTGAAGCATCCCTGGACTAAAAGCCATTAATGCCTCCCTGTTTGCCTCTGGGAGGTTGGTCTCAGACAAAGCAACAGAGAGGGGTTGTGTTTTCCCCCTCTGTTTGTGCTAAGATCAGGGCCGCGCTGTTCTGCTCCAGCTCATCGAGAGTGCACCATAATCCTCGTCAAAATTTACATACAGATTGAAAGTGCCCCTTAGCATTTGAACTGCCAACAATGCTCTCTGGTGGGCGTGTGGGTGGGCCGACCCAGAGCCCAATTAGCTTGTGGGAAATATGCAGTCTTTATGCTGCCTTCATGTGCTTGTCAGTCGTCAGTTTTTTCCCACTTGCAAAGATGTAATTATGAAGTCTTTGCATTGAAGTGCTTTGTAGTCAAAAACAAGGTGAACATGTGCATTTTCTTTACAAAACTTAATTTGGCTAGCTAAGACAATGTGAGCAAGTATTTTTGGTAACTTCCTAACATTTTTTCCATCTATTGAAAAAATGTTCTAAATGCAAGATTTAAATATGTAAACTAATATTTAGTCTGACTGATGACTAATACAAATAATTAGCCTATAAAATGGGACACACTGACAACTGGATTAGCCAATGAGACACACTGACAACTGGATTAGCCAATGAGACACACTGACAACTGAATTAGCCAATGAGACACACTGACAACTGAATTAGCCAATGAGACACACTGACAACTGGATTAGCCAATGAGACACACTGACAACTGAATTAGCCAATGAGACACACTGACAAATGAATTAGCCAATAAGAAACACTGACAACTGAATTAGCCAATAAGAAACACTGACAACTGGATTAGCCAATGAGACACTCTGACAACTGGATTAGCCAATGAGACACTCTGACAACTGGATTAGCCAATGAGACGCACTGAAAACTGAATTAGCCAATGAGACACACTGACAGCTGGATTAGCCAATGAGACACACTGACAACTGGATTAGCCAATGAGACACACTGACAACTGGATTAGCCAATGAGGCGCACTGACAACTGAATTAGCCAATGAGACGCACTGACAGCTGGATTAGCCAATGAGACGCACTGACAGCTGGATTAGCCAATGAGACGCACTGACAGCTGGATTAGCCAATGAGACACACTGACAACTGGATTAGCCAATGAGACACACTGACAACTGGATTAGCCAATGAGACACACTGACAACTGGATTAGCCAATGAGACACACTGACAGCTGGATTAGCCAATGAGACACACTGACAACTGGATTAGCCAATGAGACACTCTGACAACTGGATTAGCCAATGAGACACACTGACAACTGAATTAGCCAATGAGACACACTGAAGCCTAGGTTTGACAATGAGTTAACGGCTAGATTAGTGAATGAGACATACAGATGGTATGAGATGTGTTGTGAGCTAGATTACTCAATCGGTGCAAATGAACAAGACCTTGACCTATTTTGGTATTTCTCACACAGTTGTATACATGTCAATAATGGTTAAAGCAAATGTGTGTGTGGCCTTTACAACAAGTAAGATAGCAAAAACTCAAAACTAGCTGCAATTTAAGCAGCCAAAGTATTCTGTTATGAAAGCGTAAAGGTCTATAAGCACAGAGGATGTGCTCACAGGCTGTGTAGGAGCTGTCCTTGTGCCTGCCCTGCAGGACATCATGTAGGCATAGCCTCATCAGAACTGGAGATCATGTATCCAACCCAACGTTCATTACTACCATCATCATCACGGCCGTCGCCATTGCTCTTATAATCAGCATTCACAGCAGCAGCAGCCGGCTTGGTGCTGGCAGGAGCGCGCTGACCAGCGGGATGCTGGTAACACAGTCGAAAGCAATTATCATCAATGGCTTTGTGGCAAAAATAAAAAACGCCTTACTGCAGACAATCACACCTGATTGTGCTGACAGAGGCTGCGGCTCACGCAGACACACGCCCAGCTGCACTGACGCACACACCAGCGCACTGCCACTGCCTTGTGTCAGCGACATTCAGCCTGAGTCGCACTCTGCGCTGCTGCATTACTTTGAAGTGAAATGTGCAAGCTAATCCTGCTCCTAGCTCATATGCTATTTTTTTTGGCCACTTTCTTCACACAGAGGAAGTTCCTCATATCTGCAATCCCAAATGCCTCAAGTCTCCATTCCTTCCTTATAGCCCTCAGCACTCCTTTATGAAGTTTGCCCATCTGATATAAAGCTCCTGATGATTCATATTTCTTCAAGAACAGTGGGAGCACCTCTTGGAGCCAGACGCGCAACATTGCAGGGCTTTTTGAGAGGAGGAAAAACATTAATGTCTGTATTGAGCACATAAGCTGATGTCTCATCCTGCTGTGTAAAGCAAAGCTCTCGCTCATGTCTGTAGGGTGTTACTCTCGTGCTACCCGTGCTTGCAGAAGTCTAGGGCCTAAACAGTCGGTGCTGAAGGGACCACTTTAATTAAAGTCCTGTCCGTCAGCTTCCCTGCAGCGGCTCCAAGTCACAGTCAAGACAGATAAAGGCTGCTTTAATTGTCGGGGCAGGAGATAACGTGGACTTTAAAATGGGTTTGCAGTGGGTGGGCTGAAGTTATACACAAGCCATGAGCATTAAGTTATAGGCCTCTAGGTAAAAATGTTTGCCTCTACCTGGCTACTTCTGCATGTCACTGGGCAGTTTGTGACTTGAAAATCTGATTAAAACCACAAATGAATACCAAGTGTTGGCCTCCTGGAGGCCTTGGACTTTTTTTTTTTAAGTCTCAAGACCAATTGTAGGGGATTGGCAACTTGAGAAGTGATGCTGGCAGACAGTAATATTTAGCCCAATAGCCCATCAACTGTATATAAGAAACTGAATAAGAATTACTTTCTTTGTGACATTTTGAAGCCAAAACAATGGCCGAAATCGACGCTACCATATTGCTTGCACTTCCACATTTGATGCAAATTGTAACCTGAGTGATTAAATCATAATAAGAGACTCAGAATGCCAAAAAAGCTGAGCTGTGTTTGTAGTGTTAGCTGCTGTAACAAGTCACAAATAGAATACCTGTCAGAATGAGCTATCAATCAACTCAACCATTCACCTCATCAACTTTAAATCTCCAAATTACTTCAATAAAACTCATTTATCATAAATGACATACTGGGGGCTTATGTAGTAGGTACAGCTTTTGGAATTAAAACAACATAACGGACAAAGTCAATAACTGGATGAGGAAACTAATTTCAAAATGTGTTGTAGCTCCCATTCAATAAAACAGTTGTGAGCGGGGTTGAAAATTATACTGCAACCAGCCACTAGAGGGATTCAAGAGATGTTTTGTCCTCACTTTTCTGCTGCTGTTGTGTCCAGTTCTCATATACAGTATATGCAATAGTCAAGTCTCTAAACACACCAGCGGTGTAGCTCCAGTTCTGGACAGACAAGAGACAACTGCTTTTAGCATATGTCATATACGGATGGCTGGAAATGATAGTTTATTAAAAATGATGCATGAGCACATGCTAGCTGACATTCAAGTAAACTATGCCTGTACAAATCAGAAGTCCTACCCATCACCTGTTAGTACAATTCAAGTCCCGCTACCCCACCCCTGCTTTTAATCACCGGGGTATCTCATGTCTTGAAAAGATGTGTGTGATGATGTTGTGGACTCACCTGATGCTTGCTAGCTTCTGGTGGAGTTTTGCACAGCAGTGTTCTGTAAAACTAGGCGAGCATGTAGTAGAAATAGTAGATGGCAGCAGCCAGCACCCTCTTTTGGCCAAACAAAGCAGAATGCAAGACGTCTGCTTGCCTGCTCTGCTTCAGGTCTTTCTTAAGACTTTCAGGTGTGTTTTTAATTCACATTACATAGCCAATTTGGACACACTAAAAATGGGCTCCTGGAAAACATGTGCCATTTCTTTACTCTGTCTTTCCGTTTGTTGTTAAAAGTTATCAGGGATTTACTCACATAAGCTATAATCAGACAATACCTCAAGTATACTGACAACCCTCTAAAGTATATTTAGTTCAATTTTAACACTTTTTAATTTCCATTTGTCTGATTTAATAAAAATTCTAATCTACTTTATCAGTATTTATGAATATTTTTATTAATAAATATAAAAAAGGATGTTTTCTACATTTTGTGATAATTGCTCACAAGTGCCCCCTAGTGGACCCAAAGCAATATGATGATCCAGGCCTGGTTGTCAACATGTATGCTATGCACACACACACTGTACCCAGCCAGCAGTGTTGTCTGGGAAGCCAAATAAACAGCAAAGTCTTCTGGAGCTGCAGGTCCTCCAGCAGCTTGGCCTGTCAGTCACACAGCACTGACTGCTCCAGCTCACACACTCCGTGCTCAGCAAGTTTGTGCTAGTGCTAGTGTTCTCGAGGGAGACACTGGATGTTACTGCGTGTTCTCAGTCTGGCCATTGCATCAGCTTTAGGCTTCATTCCAGTAGAACTCTGCCTGTACACTACAGGGCAGAAGTTTGGATGTAACAGTGATTTTTAACTCTGTGAATTCTTCCGTTATTAACTTTAGGACTTATTGTAGAGCTTGAAGCTACGAATGATTCAGGTCCTAGTCTTACAGGTCAGAGTGGGATCCATACCTTCTGCTCTCTCTACTGACTTTTCTGAACCATCTCTCGCTTTCTGTGCCCTCTCTTTTTCTCCTTCTTTCATCCTCTCTTTCTCTGGGTGTGTGTTTGCCATCTCCTTTTTTCTTTTACTCTTTATGTACCCCTCATTCTCTCTCTCTGCCATCCCTTTTTCTTTCTGTACCCTTTCTGTGCCCTTTCTTTCTTTCTTTCTTTCTCCTTATTTCTTCACCGCAGTCTCTCTCTCTCTCTTTCTGTGCCATCTCTCTTTCTTTATGTAATCCTTCTGTACGCCTCATTCTCTTTCTAAACATTCTCTCTCTTTCTCTCTCCAATTTTTTTTCAGTACTCTATCTTTCTTTCTATACCCCCCTATTTCTGTACTCTCTCTCTCTCTCTCTCTCTCTCTCTGTCTTTTTGAGTGCGCTCTCTCTCTGCCATCTCTATTTTTGTACCCATTCAGTACCCCTTGCTCTCTCTTTCTGTACCTCTCTCTTTCAGTAACCTTTCTTTCTTTGTGTACTCTCTGTCTTTCTTTCTGTGCCCCCTCTTTCTGTACACACGCTCTCTCTCTCTCTCTCTCTCTCTCTCAGAAACTGACCCAAATACCTTCTGTTTCTCTCTGTCTCTTTTGTTCTCCTTGTTTCTTTCTCTCTCTGGGTTCAGGGTGTGAGCCTCATAGTTGTTCATGCTTCTCTGAAGACATCTGTGTGTGTGTGTGTGTGTGTGTGTGTGAGAGAGAGAGAGAGAGAGAGAGAGAGAGAGAGAGAGAGAGAGAGAGAGAAAATGTGTGAATGTCTGGGTGGGGATCTCTGGACTTCAGCTGGGGGATTCCCATCCAAAGCACAGCCGGAATATACTCCCACAAATCTGAGCGTTAACCCCCTAAAACTCCTGACTTATTATTCATTTATTCATCTCAAGACTTACTGTTCAGTATCTCATCATCATCATCATCCTTGAAACTTGTTTGTTTACAGTATTAAATGCACACGTGTTGTTTTTGGGAATTGCATTGTTTTTTATAAGCCGTAGTGTTCAGTTTATAAAATTGTAATTGATTCTTCTATTCCATAATTGATGCCATTGACCCACCATCTTCAGATGTATTTTTACACCTCTATTAATAGGCAAGATGTCTGTGTACAGCAGCTGGGGGGGGGGGTGTAAAAGCTGAAGGGTCCCCTTGGGCCGAGTGCTGCTGTTTGGGACTCTGCGTGTTTATGAGTGCAGTTGAATGAAGGAATAAAAGGCCCAGTGGTTTGTGGGAGTTTCCATCTGTCCTCTGCGCTGCACAATAGACTCTCTCTTGCATGACATGTTTTTGTGCCGCTCGCTGCTTCTCTGAGTGCACAGCCTGACTGTGTGAGAACGTGTGCGCTTCTCATTCCTTCCCTCCATCTCATCATTTAGGTATGCGTGTACGTGTGTGGGTGTGGGTGTGTGAGTTTTTGGGACACTCTGCCTTTTTTAATTTTGTAATTAATAGTTCATGTTCACTGTTTCCAAATACATTGTTCTCCTGCGAGCAGTGGCAGTAGTACACACATTTTATATGGGTGGCCAGACTGAGACCATTACTCACACTGGAGTGGTGCAGAAATCTCATTTGATCGACTGTCAGTGAATGGTGTGGGCTGCCATGCCAATCAAACTTTAGCAGGTCGGGCCCCCACGATCCACCAGCAATTCAGAGCTGGGTGGGGTGCCCTAGTAATCAACTGTCAGCCCAGGGCAAAGGGGTCCTAGCGATCACCCATCAACCCAGAAAAGATGGAGGCATAGCATTTGACTACCAGTCCAGAGCCTGGGCGGCCGTAGCGATCAACTGTCAATATGGAGTTTGGGGGCTGGCAATCAACCATCAGTCCGGGACAGAGAGTTGATCCCTCCTGACCTTCCCAGACTAATGGTTGATCGCCAAGATGCCCCTGTCCCAGGATGATGTTGATTGGTGGGCCCCACCCTGCCCATTAACCATCAGTCTGGGGAGGCGGCTGGTGACTCACTGTTAGTCCATGGTGGGAGTGGCCCCAGGGATCAGCCGTAAGCCTGGGGGATGGGTTCCCATCGACAATAAAAAATTCTGCTTGACTATGTTATGTGGGGCAAGATGGGTGCCTAGTATGAGGTGACACTGGCCATTTCTTGGCTCCACTCATCCTGCAAACTCCAGTGTTTTGAAGGCTCGTCTAGTGACACTGACAAGACTCTTTGCAGAGAACAGGCCAATCAGAACCCTCCCTGTTTTACAGGTGCGTCATGAATATGCACAGGAGGGGAGCGCATTACCACAGCACATGCTCAGGGAAAAGAAGTCTGTTTTGCCTGTGTGTGTATTTGTATAGCTCTTGGCTCCTCATTCTAGATTCAGGGCATCAGGAAGCCGCTATGTACAGTGAGGAAAATAAGTATTTGAACACCCTGCAAATTTGCAAGTTCGCCCACTTAGAAATCATGGAGGGGTCTAAAATTTTCATCTTAGGTGCATGTCCACTGAGAGAGACATAATCTAAAAGAAAATCCGGAAATCACAATGTAAGAGCTTTGGCCTGAGTGTTCACACCTCTCTCATAAATATTAAATCTAGGAGCCACTGAATGAGTAAAACACATCACCTCACATTAGTTAAGCTTTAGAAATAAAACCACATACAATGTCTAAAAACTGTACTCAGCAGTGTGTAGCCAACATCTCTGTTTATTCAGTTCTGAGCTCAAAAGTCTTGTCTAGAAATGTTTAGAGTGTTTTCACAATATATCAGCACATCTGAAAACAGGTTTTTGGAAAGTCTAAGTTTAGAGCAGATTTAATCAGAATATAGATTTATGACACTCTTACTGTTTTGACTCTGTTGTTGCTGAGTTTGTGCTGAACTAAAGCCTGTGTAACACTTTGGAAACAAATAATTTTAGATGTGTGTAATTTGTAAAAAGTCAGGGCATGTCAGACTACATCAGAATGTCTGAATTACCCTCAGACTCAGGCTATTCTTAGGTATCTTCTAATGCTACATGTGAAGATCTAAGATATAAGATACAATAAGAAACTCTCAATTCTCATAGATGATGTTTTGGATGCCTGAGAAGAATGTGCAAGTATCAGACCACTTTGACAAAACCACTAGTCTGACAGCTAGGTCAGAGCATCTCAGAAACGACAAAGCTAAGGTAACACCTTGAACTCTTCATCATGTTTCTCAAACCATTCCTGACCCGTTTTTGAAGTGTGGCAGGGAGTATTGTCCTGCTGATAGAAGCCACTGCCATTAGGGAATACAGCTGTCATGAAGGGATGTGCTAAGTCTGCAACAGTGCTTAGGTAGATGAAATCAAAAGAACATCATGACCCGAGGTTTCCCAGCAGAACCTTGCCCAGAGCATCACACTGCCTCTGCCAGCTTGCCTTGTTCCCATAAACCTTCCTTAACCACTTAAGCAATTGTGGCAGTTCACTGGTTGTTCTTTTTGGCCCACTTTTGATAGGTACTGACCACTGCATGCCAGGAACATCACACAAGATCTACTGTTTGCTCAGATCCAGTAGTCAGTCAGTTAGATCCTTATACCTCTACACTTGTCCAGTGTTACCAACACAACATCAGCTTTAAGAACGGACTTAAAGTTACGGTTTACAGGTGCCATTTGTGCAAATGAGCTTTTAGAATATTAAAAACTTTGTGAAAAAGCTCTAAACTTTTAAGAGACAGTGTGAGTGTGATAAAATCCATAAATCACAGAGCACTTTTGCTCCTCTTGCTTCACAGCTGTGTATATTGCATAACTACAGTGATTTCTGTTGAAGAATCAGTGGGGAAACGGACCAGGCCTGGGTTCGTGACTGTGTGTGTATGTGTGAACAGCAGGGACTTCTTCACTCTGGTCACATGATTGAGTAGTCATCCAGGTCTTTGAGGCCGAGAGAGCATCAAAAGGTCCTTTGTTTACAACCGGAGTGTGGAAATCCTGCCGAGCTTTCAGCTTCCACAGGGCCAAATACAGCTCTCAGTGGGGCTGTCTCTCTCTCTCTCTCTCTCTGTCTGTCTCTGTCTCACTCTCTCTCTCTCGCTCTCTCTCTCTCTCTGTCTGTCTCTGTCTCACTCTCTCTCTGTCTCGCTCTCTCACTCTCTCTCTCTCGCTCTCTCTCTCTCTCGCTCTCTCTCTCTGTCTCTGTCTCTCTCTC
>BRDA01089581.1:0-11178 GCA_036984385.1 Crenuchus spilurus
GAAAGCCGCGTCGTTACCAGTGATAAGAAGCTGATTCTGAACAAAATTTGAGCGCGTTGTAGCGCATATTTAGTCAATGACATGTACACACAACATTATATTATTGATCACTTATTTTTTGACATTTCAGGGGAAGCTGAGCTTCCCTTGCAGTCTTAGAGCATCCGCCACTGCTAGTGTCTAATTCCACTGTTGCCAACTTTTTTGAGTTTTCAGACCCCTCTAGTGACTTTTTTTCAAACAAGCAACTTGCAACAAATCTAGAGACTTTCCCAGTGATATTGGAGACCTTTGGAGACTCCACATGAAAGTACAAATCTTTCTGCAGTTACTGTCCCCAACAAGCAGCAGGTGCTCCATGAGCCCATCCCAAAGCACCAACAAGCTCTCTCACTCTCACAGTAGAATCCTTCTGAATTCAAGGGCTGACTGAAGCCGTGTATTGGGAATGATACACAGACATACTGCCATATTTTGCCATATTTTGGGGCAATTTAGCCATTACCCAACCTATGTGAAGTATTTGTATACATCTGTGCTTTTGTAGGCTTTCAACCTTTGTCTTAAATAAGACAATGGCTTATGAATTAAGGATATGTAAATATCATGAAACAACAGGTTTGGCAGTGAATTCAATGAGCCCAGCAGTCAAAAAAGCTCAGGTGATAATAAATATGTGCCATTTCCAATTAAAGAAATTTAATGAGTTTCTGCTCTGCTGAGTTCAAGTGCAAAGTTTGTTCCATTGTTTTTGTTGACCACAACAAAACCACGTGGTTGTAAGGCATAAATGTGACAATGTGAGAGTTGGAAAAGTATGTGAACCTCTAAAATGAGCAGTTAATTTGAAGGTGAAATTAGAGTCAGGTGTTTTCAGTCAATGGTGTGAGTGGGCACCCTGTTTTATTTAAAGAACAGGGATCTATCAAAGTCTGCTCTTCACAACACGTTTATGGAAGTGTGTCATGGCACAAACCAAGAAGATTTCTGAGGAGCTCAGAAAAAGAGTTGCTGATGCTCATCAGGCTGGAAAAGGTTACAAAACCACCTCTAAAGAGTTTGGACTCCACCAATCCACAGTCAGACAGATTGTGTACAAATGGAGGAAATTCAAGACCACTGTTACCTCCTCAGGAGTGTCGACCAACAAAGATCACACCAAGAGCAAGGTGTGTAATAGACAGCGAGGTCACAAAGGACCCCAGAGTAACTTCTAAACAACTGAAGGCCTCTCTCACATTGGCTAATGTTAATGTTTATGAGTCCACCATCAGGAGAACACTGAACCACAATGGTGTGCATGGCAGGGTTGTAAGGAGAAAGTCACTGCTCTCCAAAAAGAACATTGCTGCTCATCTGCAGTTTGTTAAAGATCACGTGGACAAACCAGAAGACTATTGTAAAAATGTTTTGTGGACGGATGAGACCAAAACAGAACTTTTAGTTTAAATATAAAGTGTTATGTTTGGACAAAGGAAAACACTGCATTCAGCATAAGAACCTTATCTCATCTGTGAAACATGGTGGTGGTAGTATCAGGTTTTGACCTGTTTTGCTGCATCTGGACCAGGACGACTTGTCATCATTGATGAACAATGAATTGTGAATTATATCAGAGAATTCTAAAGAAAATGTCAGGACATCTGTCCATGAACTGAATCTCAAGAGAAGGTGGGACATGCAGCAAGACAACGACCCTAAACACACAAGTCGTTCTACCAAAGAACGTTTAAAGAACAGTTACTGAAACGTTTAGTTACAGTTATTGGTGTAAAGGGGGGTCACACCAGATACTGAAAGCAGAGGTTCACATACTTTTGTCTCTCACAAATATGTCATATTGGATCATTTTCCTCAATAAATAAATGAGCAAGTCTAATATTTGTGTCTCATTTGTTT
This sequence comes from Crenuchus spilurus, assembly GCA_036984385.1. Classification (NCBI taxonomy): domain Eukaryota; kingdom Metazoa; phylum Chordata; class Actinopteri; order Characiformes; family Crenuchidae; genus Crenuchus; species Crenuchus spilurus. Next base: position 1,900 of record BRDA01089581.1, read on the forward strand.
AACTGGGTTCTCTTTATCTACTTTTAGGACTTGTGTGAACATCTGATGATGTTTTAGGGCATATTTATGCAGAAATATAGAACATTCTAAAGGGGTCACAAACTTTCCAGCACCCCTGTAGTAACTGCTAGCTAATTTGACTGATATGATCTAAATAATATGTGCTGGATTTCCCAAAAGCACCTCAGAATAAATATTATTGCTATATGATAGTGCAAGCGTTACACTCAACACTCTATGTACCAGTTAAGATAATCTCAAGCTTTAAGGATTTATGGATCCTGAATGTTTGCTACTCAAATTCATTATTAACTGAATAATCACCTACTGGAGATCAACCACCCTAGAGTTTGGATGAGACTAAAGTCAAAACCAGGATAGCTAAGCTAAGAAAAGTACACAAACCATGATTATGCCACAAACATGTCATTAGACACATACACTTTATGTCCAAACGTTTTTACATTCATTTACTTTTATCTGCACTCACTGCTGAGAGAAATTCACAAATGCACACACACACAGCTTGTCTGGTCCCTGTAGAGAAGTACTGCCAATAGGATTCTCTGGAGCAGATAAACATGAACCTATTGGCACCATGTCTAATGCCAGGTGTGGTCTATAGGAGCATAAAGACGCCCAGTTCTGAGCTGTGAAGCAGTGCAACTGTGTTCTCTGGAATGATGGTGCTCCGTCCAGTACTTTTTGGATGAGTTGGGGATGAAGTGGTGTTGTGATTCTCCAACATCCTGAACACACTTGTGGGTGAATGCACCTAACCCTTACAACAATGCTCAAAAAACTAGTGGAAAGCCGGCCCAGACAGTACAGTCAGTTACTCCAGTAAAAACAGGATAAGCTCATTCTGAATACTCTTAAAATCAGAAACTATGAATGAGCTGCTGTCCCCATATTAAGATTAAGATTCACCAATGTGATTTTCACACAACGGAATTTGACCTCCACATTTAACCCATTCATGCAGTGAAACACACTAGTGTGTGAGAATTTTTGCCCAAAGCGGTGGGCAGCCCTTATCCACCAGCGCCCGGGGAGCAGTTAGGGGGTTAGGTGCTTTGCTCAAGGGCACTTCAGTGGGGATCGAACCGGCGACCTTCTGGTCACAAGACCAGATCCTTACCACTAGGCCATGGCTGCCCCACAAAAATATATAGAGAGGGGCACAGCATTCTGTAAGTGCTCGCTGTGCACCGCAATAGGCTCATCCCCCAGACCGTGGTCATCAGCACAATATTTACTCCTGAGTCATTTTCAATACTTGTACTCAAGTAAACTGTAACAGTACTAATAGTACTTTTACTTAAGTAAGAAATATACATTTACAAATATATTTGTAAAGAAATGTTTTTTTCTGCAGTTTAAGAGATTGTAGTCTAGCATTGCTGCTTGTATTTTTGGGGGGGAGGCTCACAGACTGGCGGTTTGTGTAAATAAGCCATCGTAGGGGAGAGTGCGCCTGCGCCGGAGCGTGACGTGTGTGCTGATGGAGGGCGTTCTGCTTTGTTAGCGGCTAACGCAGCGCCACGCTTGTTTAGCTTTGGCGTGGTTGCCCCCTTATTGTGTGAGACTGATGCGTGACCGCAGTGTAATGGAAAAGTAAGGCCATGCCCCAGACACGCAACATGTACAAACATTACACCAACTGCATCTCAGAAAAGCTCCACTCCACTTTCCAACTCCACTAGGACATTTTTCTACCCCCTTTCCTCTCCCTCGGTCTCATCCAGTTGTTCCTGCCCAGCTGTGGCTCATTACTGAGACTGTAATAAAAGCCTGGTCACTGTGAATAAAGCGTATCAAAGAGGGGATCGACTGGATTAGTCATATGGTTTGTACTTGAGACTGATATTGTCAGGAGACAGGATAGACGGGAGAGTTCAGGCTTCTTTCTACTAAAGTATGGATTCATTCGTGTCGTTTATTTGATGCTGAAGTCATGTCAGCATGTTGCTCGCAGTGTAAGGGACATTGCTGAAAAAGTAATCCATTACAAATTACTCATGTATTCTCTAAAAGTGTAAAGAGATTACTTTTTACTTCCTGGAAGAAGTAATCACATGACGCATTACTTCCATACTGGGTTACTCTAAGAAATCTAAACAAAGAGTAAATTATGGTCCTAAAATACTGTGAGCCTCACACGCTGTTGTCAGAAAATGGGCCGAATTCAAAATCCTGACTTCAGAATTTACATCCACCTGCCAAGCACCCGGCATTACAGTTCCAACGTCAGGTCAGTCAAATGTCCTCTCATCACCATACACTGAATTCATAACAGCCCTTCCCTCACGTCCTCTCTCACTCGTCACGTCTTGCTGCTATTACCGAACACATCATCACTGACATTTCTTGACACATTGGGTGTGTCAGGTCTTTCAACATCCTGCATCCTCCTCCAGGTGACCCAGTTTGGGCTGATCAGACACAAACGTGTGTCCAGATGTCAAAGTAGCTGCTTTGCCCTTATAGATCTCCTCTCTTGAGCCACAGCCACCTTGAAGCTCTTTGTGCCACATTGGTGGTGATAAGTCACCTGATGCCTAGTTCAAAGCAAATTTATTTATAAAGCACTTTTTACAACTGATGTCACAAAGCAGCTTTACAGGGTTAGTAATAACAAACACCAAATCATTTACCCCTAATCCCCAGTGAGCAAGCCAACGGAGACAGTGGCAAGGAAAAACTCCCTCAGAGCTGGAGGAAGAAACCTTGGGAGGAACCAGACTCACATGGGGGACCCATCCTCCTCTGGTCTACTAATTATAATATATCACATTACACACTTTTAGCCCAGTTTTCCAGTTGCCACCCATTGGTGGATTTTTTGTGGATTGCTGTTCGGAGGCGAGTCAGGGAAGACTCGGGGCTCACTCAGTCATGTAGTGTGAACTCCTGGAAGACACTCACCAAGTTGTCGCCAGATATTTGACATGTTGAATATCGGAGATCCAGTCTGGCGACTGTGTCAACAGCGGTAACTACCTGCAACCAATGTGATCACGTAGAGAGAGAACCACGTGATCGCTATCACAATCTCTCTGTTATTGTGACTGCACTGCAGAAATATTGTGATTGATCATACCTATGATCAGTGTAATGGACAGATGAAATAAAGCTGGTGACGGTATGTTCATAATATTGTTAGTTTATTAATGTGTGCTCTCACTATGGTGATTTGTGTAGGTCTCTTATTTTGACAAGTGAAAAACTGAAAATAAATAAAAGTTCTGGTGTGAACGCACCTAATGCTGTGCATATATATATTTTCCCTCCATTAATATACACATTTGCCGGGTTCTATTTTGTCCTAAAAATGGCATCAGCAACAAATATAACAGTACTACTGGCTCACAGCCAGCGCGCTGTACTGCACACTCATAGCCTGTACTGTTCTGTTCTCCTGACAAAATGTGTTTTTGAAGAGCAGTCAGGTTAGTCTGTGTAGTTCGTGACCCCATGTCGACAACCAGTCATATAGTATGTAAGCCACAACAACCAACGACTCAAAAAAGTATTGTGAACCTGGCATAAACCAGCAAAAGTCCATGTCTGGATTAGCCAATCAAAGCAAAGCTGCCACAATTACAATTTCCCCCCCTACAGAGTGTCAAATAACGTCTCAACATCAACCAATCACTTCATAAGAGTTTGTCTTTTCACTAACCTCCTCTCTTGCATACTGTGCAAATCATTAACAATGATCTTTGATGTGTGTGACAGAAAGTTTAGCAACTGCTAACTTGTACATTTACACCACCTTCTGCAACACCCACAATGCACGATCACACTGCACTCATCAGTGTCATTTTACAGGTCATTGATTTCCCAGAGGAAAATGTCAATACTTGAATGTTGCTCTTTTACGGCTCAGGAGACTTGAAACCGCTTATGACAAACAGCATGAGACAGAAAGGAGACATGAGAAACGTCTGGCCCTGATAAATGTAAGATTTGTTTACATATAATATTTGTACAAATAGTTCACAGCATCAGAATCAAGAAGGCTCTCGACGTCCAAGAAGTCCTGAATGAAAAATGACTGTGTTCATATTAAAACCCTGTCTTGGGTAAACGTGTGTGTTCATATTTTGGAAAGTCATAGGTGGTGCTGGAGGTTGTGTTTGAAGACAAGCCCCAAATCTTTTTGATGTGTACAGTTTGCCCCTGCACTGGGGACTGATGTTCAAGCACCAGCACCCCAACCTTCAGATGTCATTAGAAGGTTATAACCTTCCACCGCACTTGCTAAAAGTTAGCAGGAGATGCATGTTCAGGTCATTTGCTGTATGAGAACATCTGAGCAGCAGAAGACTCGTTTGTGTTTCCATCTGATTTCATAGAATAAACTACTGAGTGAGCGCGGTACTGATTTATTTAACCTTACTTCACTCACATGAATTCCTGGCTGTACAGGGCTGAGGTTTGCTAAAAGTGTGTGCACTACAGCATTGTCTTTTCCCCCGGGTACTCACCAGACAGTTAAACAGACTTATTGCTGCTGTGGAATGTACAACAACCCCATCTGGCATGAGTGAGTGAATGAGTGAGTGTGTGACAGAACATGTCTGTGTGCTTTAGTGTAAGTCTGTGTACATGTAAGATGAAGACATGACTACATAACTGCTTTTTCATGGATAATCATGGACAAGACCTGATTTGATTGAAACTGATAACAGTCATGGTTTGTAAATGTACAGCAATAAATCCGAGGCCAATAAAGCCAGAGGTAATATAGACACACCTCAGACTAGCTAATGGAAAGTTAACATTTACTCCTAGCAGGGTCCTGTAGGAGCTTCACCGGGAGAAGTAAAGGTGCTGTAGGATTTGACAAATATATAAGACAAAACGGATCATAGTTCATTACAGTGACGTCCACAGAGAGCACATGTATGCAGCCCGATCGGTCACTGACTGGATTTAAACTGGTCAACAGTTTGCACCTGAAACAGCTACAACACAGCCATTAAAGTGTGGAATGACTGTGGTGTGACAGTTGTGAGCACAAGGTATGTATAATAATGATAAATTATTATCTCTGCAATTTTGTCAGTCACCACTTGTGAAGTAGGGATCTCAGAGCAATGCTGTCAGATACACTTTAGACCATAAATATTCCTTCTTGACACAGCATGATATTTATAACCCAGAGGAATTCAGTGGATAGTGAAGAATCTATTATGATTGGAATATGAATGAACAGCTGATAAAATCATTTCGCTGTAAGAAAAGTGCTTTAAAACAGTTAGGGATGCTTTAAAATGGTAAGTTTATTAAACCTGAAATACTTGAATGTAAAGAGAAATAACTTAAATTGGGCAATCTTTTGTTCATGGAAACTACTAAACTTTAGCAATAGGAAAGATTAGGGGAAGATAACTGATGATGATGTGCATGGTATGCAAGAGAAGTGTATGAGAGAGGAGGCTTGTGGAAAGAAATGCTGTTAAAATGAATAAAATGGAAAGTGGGAAGTCTTTTGGCCTGGTATGGTCAATTAAATCTGTAATGGTGGCAGACTGTCAGGTTTACAGCCCATATACAAAGTTTTCTGGTTTGTCACTCTGTTTTTTGATCCACATAATATTGGATTTAATCCTGTGAGATCATCTTTGTTAGTCTTTTCTTTTTTTTTTTTTTCTTTCTTTTTTTTTTTAGCATTTTCATATTTTTCATGCTGATAAAACGTGTACAAGAAAATGAAAACAGGGAGAAATGAAAAGTTTTCCTGAAGCAAAAGGATATGTGTTTCAGGTTAATGTGCCAAACTCCCCGTATTCTACTATGCAACAAGGTCCATTTTAGGGCACTTTTAAGATGAGCATCTAAAAGTATTACCTTACAGGAAGACATGCACTGCTCAGTGTAATTTAAGACTTGACTTATTACAAGATTGTGTCATACTTACTTATTTTTTTCCTTTTGATGTCTGAATTAACATTTTCTTCTAATAATGATACCAGTACACATCAGTCACAGCATTTTAGAGTATGTTATTGTTTGTAAATGATATTTATTTTGTATGTGAAAAGCTATTGACAATAATGTAGTTCTCGTTATGTAATTGAGGTTTTTGGGTACAATACACTAATTGATAGGCTTACCAGAATGGTCGCAAGCAGGGGGGCGTAGCACCAAATTCTGGGCCCTAGGCACAAGCAATACCCAGGGCCCCGCCCCCTATTATTTTAATATTTAAAGGAAAATAAAATTCCAGACTCTTCAAGGGCCCTCTGCACACTTGGGGCCCTGGTAACTCAGTGCCACTCCCCCCCCCCCCCACTACGACGCAAGCATTAGCTGTGTAAATACTGTTAGCTAGCCTAAGGTAGCTGTGTCTGAAGCATGGCTGAAGTATTGTTTAATACTAAATTATAGTATTACATTACAGAACATAAATGCAAGAGGCAGTTATACCGCTGAAGTCCGGCTACATGGTGAGTCAGTTTACTCATAACAGATGTAGACTTTGCCATCTGGAAGGGAAAGAAATAAAAGAACTGAAAGTCCTTCTCTTGATATTGCAATTCATTTGGATTTCACAACAAAAACTCTACCTGATGTCCTTTTAGTGTGAATGGTTACTAGTCTATAAAGTGCATTTAATTTGAAAATATTAATACACAATACCTGATACGCTTGTCTAATCTTACAGCCATTGCTTAGAAACGATGCACTTGTGGGTGGATGATGTCTTCTTTTGTTACTGTAAACATCCATCCATCCATTATCACATCGGCTTAAAACCTTATCAGGGTCGTGGTTTACTGCAAACAACAAAGCTCTAATATGTGAATTGGCTTTTTAAACCTACTGTACATATCCACCATATCTAACAGAGAATTGATGGATACATTTAAGGAATGCCTCTAAACCGTCTTCATCTTCCTCTTGAATCCTTGAAGGACAGCTTTGAAGTCTTCAACAAGTATACTTTGGGAGCAATCCAGCATTTTTTTCAGGCCCAGTTGGATGGCGCCACTGGTAGACTGGTGGAGGACGTTGTGGCTGGCAGCCCAGGTCCTCACACACCACTCATCCTCATCACCACACCAGAGAAACCTCATCTTCCTCCCCCAGCCTGGGAGATGTTTGAGACTACAGTCTTGGGTCTTGGGTCTCACCACAACCAAAACATTTCCCTTACTCACCTTACAGTCTCCTAACACAACTCGAGACTGGAGTATGAGAATCTCAACGCTGGAGGATTGTTCAAAGTGCAGGAGTTTGCCTCAGAACTTCTGGATTCCCTTGCAGTATACATTTTATGGGATTCTGCTGGGTTCCCACCACGTCTGACTGTAGGAGTCCTGTCTGCCATATGGGAGAAACTCATCTTCTCACATGCATGAAAAATATGCTGCCAAATCCTTTTCTCTGTTAACAAATTGTAGAGCATGAAGGTCTGAAAGTTTAAACAATCTGAACAAGTACGTTTAAATAATCTAGCTTTTACAAAGCTCCTTTTCCATTTCCATCTTCCAGTGCTCCAGTGTAAAAAGTATTTCAGGTGTCAGAGGGGTGAATAGCTTTGCCTTAAATTTTATTCAGTGGATTTTTTTAAGCGTGAACCTGTTTTATGTGAACAGGAATTCCTCTTTTTCTGGACAGCTGAGATTTATCAGTGTGCTGTGGAGTTCATATGTTGACGTGACATCTAGAATCATGGATATGGTCACATTATGGGAAGCATCAGTTCCAGATGTTACTTAACTAGGACATTTGTCAGTCTTATTTTGGAATCCAGTGGAGTAGAATTAATTCAATCCATAACTCCAAGGAAGTATTGTGATTCAGTACCATTCACTGATGTGTAACTATCAGACTTGATTTATTGGAGTGGTTACACTGTCTTACCTCACCATTCTGCAGTAGAAGATTGAGTGTCTGGAGCAGCAGAATTTGTGGATTTGATCATATTTGTGAAATGGCCAGAAAACAAAATCTACAGAAAATAAAAGCACAGAAAATAAAAGCACAGAAAATGGTGTTCAAATCCTGTAATTGGTGACCCTAAACTTCTGAGCAGGAAGGTCAGTATTTCTGATATTGTCTGTAGTTTTTTTCAGTTTATGAATCTTACATTAAATTAAATCAGTGTGCTGCTTGGTGTGAATTTTAACCTTTAACTAGGAAAGTTAACTCAAACTGTTAACTGATTTTTATATCCACAATTTACTCACAGACAAAAACATTTTCCAGTGTGATTATACACAACTGAAAATGACCTCCACATTTAAATCATCTGTGCAGTGAAACACACTTGGCTTTGAGAACATGTGCCTGAAGCGGTGGACAACCCTGCATACTGGCACCAGTGAACAGGTGGGGGCAGAGTTGCCAGGTTTGCGGTTTTTGGCATGGCGTGGTGCGGTTTTTTGGGCTACTTTAAAAAATTACTGCAGCCCACAAAAAACAACATAAAAGTGGGTGTTGCCTTGGATGTTATGTGAACACGGCAGGCAAACGTACAAATACGACAGTAAGGAAGATTGAATGCAACAAGGAAAATGAGGGGGGAGGGGGGCAGGAGAGCGGGGAGAGAAAAAGAGACAGAGACACATAGAAGGTGAAGAGAAAACAGTCGCTAGCTAATATGCCAGGTAAGGGGGGGAAACACGGGTATTGCAAGAACTGGGAAAAAGAAAAAGGTTTGATAGAATGGATTAAAAGTGTTCCTTTTTTTTTGCTAATTATGTTACTATTAAATGTTCTTGACTGGATATAAAACTGTTATAAAAGAACTAATAAACACTAATGTTACCATATTATTAACGACTGATAATAAACAAAATACTAAGTCGTACACTCAGTTGTTTTGCCATTTGCTTCAAACGTGTGACAGACATATTTTGGGTTAGTTTAAGCTTCTGAAGGGCGGGTTTTAGACTGACTTTGGGCTGGATATTTTTGTTGGACCTGGCAACCCTGGGTGGGGGCACTTCACTCATGACCTGAACAGGATTGAACCAGCAACCTTCCGCTCATAAGACCAGATCCCTAACCACCAGACCACGGCCGCCCCAACACTGTTGTTGTTCAGTTTTAGCATGTTTCTGTTAGTTTCTACATTTTCACAATTAAAAACACAGTTACTGCCCAGGGCTGCATTTCCTGAAGGCACTGTTGAGCAACCACCACTGTAACCATGGATGGCGGGAAAACATTGAAAATGATGGTCTCTATAACTGAGTTATGGTAGTTGTTCAATCATTCTTTTAGGAAACAGTTTTTAAGAACTGTCTCAGCTCAGTACTG
>BRDA01089591.1:5570-23477 GCA_036984385.1 Crenuchus spilurus
TTTTTTTTTAGATATTTTTAATATAAATAAAAAGAGTAAAGTGAAGTGGTGGAGTCTGATAAAACATGTCTACGTAGTGTATGTCAAGTCTAATTTTATGGAAAGTTATGTCCAACATTACATTGTTTTATTCATTTTTCGGTACCCCCCCACTTATAAAAGCGTTCCATGACCCCCCCCCATGGCTTTTTACTTATTTTGTTACATTACAACCTGTATTGAAAGGTATTTTAATCTGAACTGTATGTGATGCATCTGTACAAAATAGTCTGAGGTGGTGAAGTGAAATGAGAAAAATAAATATAATTTTTATAGATTTTTTTTTTTGTTTAGAAAATTGACATGTGCATACTTATTCACCCCCTTTGTTATGAACCCCCTAAAAAGTTCTGGTGCAACCAATTACCTTCAGAAGTCACATGCTTAGTGAAATAAAGTCCACCTGTGTGCAATCTAAATGTCACATGATCTGTCACTATATACTTCTCTGAAAGGCCCCAGAGGCTGCAACACCATTAAGCAAGAGGCACCACTAACCAAGCAACACCATGAAGACCACAAATATCTCAAGTTAGGGACAAAGTTGTTGAAAAGTACAAGTCAAGGTTGGGTTATAAAAAATATCAAAATCTCTGATGATCCCCCAGAGCACCATCAAATCCATTATTAAGTAGTTTCACCTGTGCCTCATCAATACTTCCCTATTTATACTCCTAACAAACCAAGTTTGAATCGAGAAATACTGTTTTTGCCTAGGGACTTACTTAGTGTTTATTCTGATTTACTTGCTGTGTGTTTTTGAACTTTTTTGACTGTTTTGTTTGGGCTTTAATTTTTGCTCTCTCCTTTGGATTTTCTAGTTGTGATTATCTGGCCTTGACCTTCTTGAAAATTTGTATCATTGTTCTCTTGGATTCTTTGTATTGCTCTGTTTTGTCCTGTTATGACCTCTGCTTTGTACTGTGACTACGTTTATGTCTTTACACCTTGTTTTTGACTCTTTAGTAAAATATATTTTACTCTGCATCTGTCTGCCAACCTTATTCAGGTCTAGTTCATGACAACTCCATAGAGCTGGGCAATACGGAAGACTGGCCAGAAGAAATAGGAAGGCTTTTTTTTGAGTTTGCAAAAGGCATGTGGAATACTATGTCTGGTGCAAAATCAACACATCTCATTACAACAAGTACATCATGCTGTGGGGATGTTTTTCAGCAGTCAAGGGGAAGACGGATGGTGCTAAATACAGGAATATTCTTGAGCAAAACTTGTTTCGGTCTGTCAGTGATTTGAGACTGGGACAGAGGTTCACCTCCAAAAGCCTACTGACCCAAAGCATACTGCTAAAGCAACACTTGAGTGGTTTAAGGGGAAACGTAAAGGTATTGGTATGGCCTAGTCAAAGCCCAGACCTTAATCCAACTGAGAATTTGTGTTCAGACTTAAAGGTTACTGACAGACTTCAAGGTCACTTGTGGAAACCATCTAACATGAAGGAGCTGAAGCAGTTTTGCCTGGAGGAATGAGCAAAAATCCCAGTGGCAAGATGTGGCAAGCTCATAGAAACTTATCCAAAGCGACTTACAGTTATAATTGCCATAAAACGTGGCTCTACAAAGTACTGACTTTAGAGGGGTGAATAATTATGCACACTGAAGTTTTGCTATTTTGTCCAATTTGTCATTTGCTTCACAATAAAAAGTAAAATCAAATGTTGTAGGCATGTTCTGTAGATGAAATCATGCAAACCCTCAAATAATCCATTTTATTTCCAGGTTGTGAGGTAGCACAACATGAAAAATGCCGAGGGTGGTGAATACTTTCACCAGGCATTGTATATATCAGTATGCAGTAGTATATGCACAATATGTGTTTTGTCCATATTGTGCAGTCCTAGTTAGTTTTAATGGTAATATGACAGACAAAACAGCTTACACTTCTTCCTCTTCTTCATCATACTCTTCATCATCCTCTGTTTTCCCTTCCACACTTATTTCCAAGGCTTGGAAAGCTCTCTCTTTAGCCTTTTTTTCCTTCTTCTCACGCCAGTAGTCGTTGAGTTTGAGGCCGAGAGCTGCTATAGTAAGCCTAAGTGGGGGAGAGAGAGAGACAAGAATGGCAGTATAATCTATTTAGCGGTGACATCAAGTGCTACAGTTGTCTGTTTAGCTATAAATGCAGTTCTAAATCTGTCAAGATGGAGGTACAGTCTGATTTGACTGCATTGACAGGAATATGGCACTAATCTTCACCAGTGAAGGTTTGCTATACCTGTACTCTTTGGTGTACTCAAAGTCCTGCTTATTGTGAGCTGGTTTGAGGAAGTTACACTCAATGACTCCAATTACCCCCACTCCAGACCTTTGTCCTGAAGACTGTGAGAAAATTAAAAAAACACATTGAATTCATGTCTTAAGACACTTATGACACTCATGAAAGTGTTCACATGATGAACTAGAGGATTCCTTCTCTGCATTTACATTCTGTACCTTAATCTGGCAGCCCACTTTCTCATAAGACTTAATGAGCCTGTTGTTATGATACATCATAATGCCATAATGGTCCTTGTTCTTGGTGTTGAAGCCAAAGGTGATCTTCACTCGCTCGTTCTGATTTCTGAGGTTAAGGATGCTTCTTTCTTCAGAGCTGTGCTCTAACCAGATAGGAAGGCGTTTACAGAATTGGGTGGTTACCACTCAGGGGGCAGCCATGGTTTAGTGGTTAAGGATCTGGTCTTGTGACCGGAAGGTTCCTGGTTCGATCCCCAGACAGGACATGACTGAAGTGCCCTTGAGCAAGGCACCTAACCCCCTAACTACTGGTTAGGCCTGAGTGCCAGTGGATAAGGGCTGCCCATCGCTTTGTGCACAAATTCTCACAGCCTAGTGTGTGTGTGTTTCATTGCATGAATGGGATAAATGTGGAGGTCAAATTCCGTTGTGTGCAAATCACATTATCAAAAAGGTGAATCTTAATCTTTTCTAAGCTGTTTTGAAGAGTTTTTTGAAAAAGTGATTAACAGTATCACCCCAGCTGTATATCCAGTTTTGATCATTTTTTAGTATATTGTTTTTAAAATGTGTATAATCACTTTTTTAAATAAAGCTGGTATTATACCTTTCCTTATTTATATTATTGTGACACTTGTGGCATGCAGGGAGAAAGAATGCAGAGGTGGGTCCAAACAAGCACTTTATTACACGTACTAAGACAAGACTGAGGTTCTGAAGAACAAATACTAATGTGGTGACAATCTTGCAATCAAAACAGAGACATGAACGAACATCTACAGAAACACAATGACTGACAAAGGCTCAGAGACACAGGGGAGTTTAAATAACACACATAATCATATTGGGATGAACAAACAGGACTGTATGATCATACAAGACAGGTGCTTATCAGCGGGCATGACAGTGTGACAAACCATAGAAACATGACATGTAGAATGTAAACAAACAGGGCACATTGACCAAGACAGCAGATGGGGAGACATAAACACACACAGAACATGTGACAGAGACATAGACTAGACAGGGGGCATGGCCAGGGGCAAGGCTGAAGCAGGAGTGTGACAATTATTTTATATTATATATTTCTGTATTATCAAACAGAAAAATATATGATAGCGTTGTTGTTCTTTGTTTAGTAGTACTAAGCACACTGTATTGTAAATACAGGTATAGGGTCAAATGAACTATTGTATGTGTCTTCCACAGAAGGGTGGAAAGTATGCTGATATACAAGTGCATACCAATGTGTCATCCAGAAATTGATGCCCAAATAATGGCAAACCACAAGCAGACCACAAAATTAATTAATAAAAAGCTTGACCAACTTTAAAAAATCTTATAAATTAAACAAAAGCGTAATTTAGATTTACAGATAGTTAGTAGTAGATAATAGTTAACATATTAATGCAAAACAGAACTGAAGATAAAAGTGCAGAAACAAGTTACAAGTTATGTACTTTACAGGGATTATAAATAATACCCACATTGTTCATGTCTGTACAGTGGAAAATACTGCATAGTCATCTTACTCTACTGGAAGGTAATCAAATACCCAAGAAAAGCAGTTTTGCCAGCATTTGTGGACATCTGAGGAGCATTTGTATATTCATTTGTCCACCAAAGGAGAACAGTGTAAAAGGATACAATGAAATGGGGTTTGTAAACATCATTCTCAATCATGAAAAGACTTTTGGCAATTAGTTTGGTCTGGACTTTCTTCTGTCTGAGGATGATCTGGATCCTGGGTTTCAGATAAAGAATGCTGAGATATGCCTGAGAAAGGGGAGAGAGAAAGAGAGAATGGTCACACAAATGCATTAAAACTGTACTTTAATATAACCTCTGGTTTTGCCTTTTGAAGCCCCTCCTTCCCTCACTCACTCTGAGAGAGTAGTCCATCTCTGGAACAACGCGATCAGTTCTGCGAGGGCCAAAATAACTCCTCTTTCCTTTCCCCTCCATCTCCTCGGCACGGATCTCTGGCAGACGAATGTCCTCCCTGTCCGCCTCAAAGTCAAACTCAGGCTTTCCATCCTTGTTCCTGTCAGTGAAGCAATGAGAGCACTAAAACCCTTTCTGATTAGGGATATTTTCATGTCAGTCTAACTACGCAGTAACAGTTTAAAGATTTAAGACGTGTCCCTCCATATCGTCTAAGAAGTGTAGCTCATTCTGCTTTAGTGTCCCATCGGCGGTGGAACAGGCTTCCCCACTGAGCTCCTTCCACTGTGGCCTTTCAGGTAATAGATGAATTCATCTGAACTTCATTCTGAATTATTGTATCATTTATTTTCTGTCTTCTGCTCTGTGAATAGTTAAGTGAGTAGATGATCTGCAAAAGGCACGACAGTAAAAGATGAAACATTCTTTTCAACATTTTCAGTTTATTATTTTTGCTTTTGTACAATTTTACAGTGAAAAGATGAGATGAGCACCATGCAAAAGTTTGAGCATCTGAAGAGATTTGAGCTCTCATAACCAAGGCTTCAAACCTGTTGGTCTTGTTCCAACAATCAGCAACCACAGCCTCCTCTAAGCCGTAGCCAAGTACTGAAAATTAAAACATTAGATGCCTACAAAGCAGCATCTCCTCCTAGGCCATCTTCTAAGTTCACAAAGGAATTAAGAAATAGCAGGAAGGGCTGGAAGACCATCAAATATCTTTCTGAGAGAACTGCTCATAGGATTACTAGACAGAACACCTACCCCTCTTTGACTGCAAAATACCTTCAGGAAGATTTAGCAGACTCAGGAGTGGTGGCACACTGTTCTACTGTGCAATAACACGGACAAATATGACCCTTATGAAACTTTCATGCACTCCTCACCACAAAGTTTAGTATTAATAGTTTGCAAGAACATCTAAACAAGCTGAGACAAGTTCTGCGGCCCCCGTGGAACCACAATTTGCAAAGGTATTTTTTAATGAAAAGAACACCTCTCCAAATCTTAAGCATGGGGGTGGATCAATCATGCTTTGGGCTTTTGGGTGCAGGGTATCATTTCACTGGTAGAGGGAAGAATACAGACTGAAAGCAAATGCCTGTAAAAGTGCTGAAGATGAAAAGGCAATGCACAATGGACAATCTCTACAGGCACAAGCTGAAAGATTTGTCCTGCAAACTAAACATCACGAATCTGTGCATAGACCTCAAAAGAGCAGCACATGTGTAAGCATTCTGTCTGGTCTCCGTTCTCTTTTTCCCGTTTCCACGTGTTCTTGTTTACTTTCATGTCTGCTTGTTCTTCCCCGCCCTAATCTCTCCCCTTGTCATTACTGGCACCTATGTCTTATTCAACAGCCCTGCTCCTGCAAGTTCTCCTTGATTATGTTTGGCGCATGTATTCTTCTCATTTGCACCAGGATTGAGTCTGTCCTTGAGTCTACCCGTTTCATGCATATTGCCTTGTTTCTTGTTTCCCGTCTCCAAGTCTCATCCGTGTCTTGTTTGCATTTGTTTTGAATAAAGTCCTTTTCAACTTGCGCAGACATCTAGCCTCCTTACCTCCACCACATTCACAGCATGAAAGACAGCTCACAAATCTCACAGAACTAGAGACCATTTGCAATGAAGAATGAGTTAAAATCCGACTCGTACACAATGCCCAATCCTTATATCAGGCCCTTTTCCTTTTTTGTTATTTTGAAACAGTGAAAGATGGAAATAAAAATAATCTTGCTAAAATATTAAAGGAATGTTTTGACTTTTTGCATGTCAGGTGATGTTTTACTCACTTAGCTGTTCACAGTAACAGAAATTTTCACCAGGTATGCTGAAAACTTTGAATTAGTAGGTACCGTAGGTCTTGGTAACTCTGTGGTTTTCAGTGTTTCACATTTTTTGCAGCCTCTGCTGAAAGACTAAATGTAAATGTAATATAAATGTACTGACTAAGCCACTCATCCAAGGGATTGCCTTCATGGTCTGATTTGGAAAGATGAACTCATCTACTCTTGCGGGAACAATCCGTCCCCAAATTGTTCCCGCAAAGTTGGGAGCGTGAAATTGTCCAAAATCTCTTGGTAAAAGTTCATTTCACTGGAACTAGAGGGCTGAGCCCAACTTCTGACAAACAATCCCACAACTTAATCACCCCTCCACCAAACTTTTACACTTGGCACAATGCAGTCAGACAAGTACCGTTCTCCTGGCAACCGCCAAAGCCACACTGCCAGATGGAGAAGAATGTTTCATCACTCCAAAGAAAATGTGTCCTGCTCTAGAGTCTAGCATGCTTTACACCACTGCATCCAATGCTTTGCACTTGTTGATGTAAAATTTGGATGCAGCTGCTTGGCCATGGAGCTCTCTGCACACTGTTCTTCAGATAATCTGAAGGCTACTTGAAGTCGTGATTGACTCTGCAGAAAGTTGTTGACCTCTGCACACTATGCGCCTCAGCATCCGCTGACCCCACTCTGCCATTTCATAGCTGAGTTGCTGTCATTCTCAATCATTTCCAATTTGCAATGATATCACTGATGATTGACTGTGGAAATATAGTGATATTTGTGAAATATAGTGAGGACTGGACTTGTTGCACAGGTGGCATCCTTTCAGGGTACCACACTGGAACTCACTGAACTCCTGAGAGCGACCCATTCTTTCGAAAATCTTTGTAGAAACAGTCTGCATGACTAGGTGCTTGATTTTATACACCCATGGAAGTGATGGAAACACCTGAATTCAATGATTTGGATGGGTGAGTGAATACTTTTGGCAATATAGTGTACATTCAAAATAGCACAGTAGCAACATCCCTTGCTGGTATGCCACATACCTGCGTATGTTCCAGATGAGGATCTTGGTACCCTTCTTGCCTGGGATTGAGTCCAGCTGTTCCTGTAGCTCAAACACTGACTTGAAGATGGAGTGGGTTAGAATGGCTCTCAGACTTGCCTCAGAATCCTCTGTTATTACCAAAGACTGTGAGAGAGCAACAGTTAAGGATCTGCAACAGTTAAGAAAAGTTGGTATCCACATACATCTGAACGTTTTTGAACAAAAACAGTATTTCATACTTCAAGTATTTGTGCTTTACTTACAATTTCAACTTTCAATACATTACAATTAAAAGTAACACATATTTCTAAATTATGCCACATGAAATTCCCGACATTCAATGCATTTTCAGTTTGCACAACAACAATCTGTGCCTACAAATACACTCATTTACTCTGAGGATTTACTTAGCACCTAGTTGTTTTAGTCAATTCAAACTGTGTATATTAAATATATAACGATTTTATCGCAGGAGCGGGACTAAAAAATCAGTCCTGTGCAGACCTCTAACCTGAAGTCTCTCTCGAGCCATGTACTGTGGAAAATAGGATTTAAACTTATCTAAAATCTACATATGATGGTCTAAAATGACCTAGTTACACATTACCAAAAGTTTACACATCTTGTAGGTGCGTATATTGCATTACAGAAGTGAAGGAACCTGCTGCAGAAGCAGTTTATGAGCCACATAGACTTGAATGTATTAAAGAACTGATCATGTAGATTCCATGAAGGATATTGGTCAGCTGATTGAAGGGAGTGATTGGTACTATAACAGCATGAGCTTTGATGGCTTGTAGGAACGTCTGGGAGAGCATGCCCACACTCTGACATCCTCCGTTCTTTGTGAAGATCAGAGCATCACGTCCTAAACGCATCGAACCTGACTTGAAGCCATTACCGTAGACCCCTATGGCTGGATGAGAACCCTTACCAGATCCTTTTTCTGTGAAACCAAAACTAAAGAACAAGAGAAAAAGAAAAAACAAATAGGACAAATGAAAGCTCTATGACTTCAGGATGAATCGATGCATCTATAGTATGTCATCTTTATCAATAAGGAGATGCCATGAATCAATTTCTTATTGTTTATCAATACTTAAGATTTAGTATTCAGCACTACTATGAATAATTCTGTATCTAAACACGTACAAGAGAATAAAGGTGAACTAGAATAACCTAACATAGGTAGGTGACAGCTGGTGGTACTGCTGAACACTGTTTAAATTATTTTTATTCACAATCACAGTGATCAACTATATTTTCATACTTTTGGGCAATGAGTTCACTTCAGATATCTTCTCAGAAATTAGTGAGACTTGTTAAGAGTGTATGTGAGCTGAAAATAGAATTAATTGAAATTGATTTTCTCTCTTGTTCAGTCCATACAGTGTACTAAAACTCTGACAGTCAGCCACTGAAATTTAGATCAATTGAAATGTGAAAGATAAAGCTGATTAGTATCTACAGATGCATCTCAATAAATGTGAATATAATCGAAAATGTAATTTATGTCAGTAATTCAATTCAAAAAGTGAAACTCATATAGATTCATTAAACAGAGTGATCTTGTCACGCTTTGGTATGTCATGTCCTGTACCTTTAATGTTTAATCTTAAAGTTTTAGGGAACTGGATGGAGAGAAAACATTGATGTGTTCAAGAAATATGAGTATAATATCTACAGACCGTTTAGCAATTAATTATAACCTTTGTATAAACTTTAATGGCAGAATTCAGTTTAGCTTTTGCTATGAATTACAAACCCTGCGTTCGGCCATGTTTGAAAACGCTGTGTGAAGCAGACGTGGTGGGCGTGGCTCTGTCTCAGAGGCGGACTCAAAGCTGCTGTCAGTGACCAATGGAAATTCAAGGCTAACGCCACCTTCTAAGTCCCACCCACATGTGAAAAGTGTTCCAAAACTCAGAAGCAAAAAAATGCGGAGCAGAAGCAAAGACAGATTCCAGAAGCAAAAAACCAAAAACAATGAAACCAAAAATGGTCAAAATACAAACATAACATTTAATGAAATAAACATTACATTTATATATATATATTTTTTTGCATTCACAAGATATACTTTATGGTCATGTTTCTGTGGAATTTGCTTGCAGATTTATTTTTGCTATTGTGAAACTTTTGACACAAAAATCACTCCATACAGCTGTATTTGTTTATTATTATCATTTGCTAATAGTCAATTATCAGGTAGATTTAGGACATTGTCCATCATCTACAGCAATTCTATTGCAAGCTATTCTCAAGTGCAATTCAAAGTGCACGTCTTTAGTGTGTTGGGTGCATGACACGTGTGTAGGTCTGACACTGGGTTATGAGTCATAAAAGCAGAGATATAAAGTCAGTAGAAGTCATTATTTCTGGGTCTTACTGCCTGCTGCATTTCATGGTGAGGTTTGGTCAAACCGTTGTGTGGATCTGATGTAAGTCAGAAAAAGACTGTACACACTCTTCCAAAGAACTCAGCTCAGATGTAAACAACCTCCATGAGAAGGAATTTATCAGCTATCAGGCACAGTACCTGTTCAGCTAGAACGTGGAACAGCTAACTGTGTTCTCACAATCAAAGCTGAGCTGCACAATGCTGTGTTTTCTCAATGTTGTTCAGCAGGTTTCTGTTGGGATGTTTGCCAGCTCAATAAATCTGGTTTCTTTCATCTTTTGAAAAGGAATTAAGATTACAATTTTTCCAAAATATGTTCAATATACATGGGGGAATCCTCTCTCTGTCTCTCTCTCTCTCTTTCTGCACTCTATCTCTGGACTGACCTGTAGTGTTTAGGAGCTGGACACCTCATCAGTTAGGAATCTTGAATTAAATAAAAGTAACTCTAAGTAACGGTACAGTACAGTAAGAATTAAATGTAATCAATTACTTTCTAACAAAGACAGAAAAATACTCAAAAGTTAAGCTTTAAATACCCTGCACATAATGGCTATTGTTCTTTTGGAGAAATAAAAGTCTTACTGTAATGTGATTACAAGTATTTAGACTGTAATTATGTTACTTTGCTACAAGGAAAAGTAATCAGCTAATGTGCACTGCAAAGCATCACTTTGTACCATGTTACTCCAAACACTACAAGGGAAACAATACACAGTTAACACCATGTACGTTTGTGCTATTTAAGGCTGGGTTACATGACAGGCTTGCATCATTTCAATATCTGATCCTGCATTTTGGCCAAATGCTGATTACTGATGTGCCAAATCTACTTATAAAGTCTAAATGTAAACTCCATGCAATTCATCTCCACAGCCTGAAGCTCCTCCTAACAATTGAAGTAGCAGTCAAGTGCAAGTGCAAGAAATTGTGAAATGAGTCTCTTCTCCTGTTATGATCAAGCATTATATGGTTACCAGCTGTCTAACCTCCCTGGAGTGACTGTAAAGCACTTATAACAGCTTTAAACCCAATGAGACAACAAACACAACTTACATATTAATTTCATAGCAGTTATTGAATAATAACACTTAGGATTAATAAGCTGTGGTTAAAGGTTCCATGTGATAACAAGAATGACTAAATAACCTATAACACATCTATAACATATTAGAAAATACAGAATAATAAATAAGTACACTCTCAAAAAGGGTACATCTGCCCTGATTATTTTTTTTTTAATCTAGCAATAAAATCTCTCAGAGAAACTATACATTTGTGCTGTTTAGGAAGTCTGTGATGCACATGATGCTTATAAAGATATTTCAGTCTAACAAATGCTCAAGGACAACATTATGCCTTCTAAAATATGGCCTACGTTCACTTGTTTGTATTAAAACCTGCACAAATGGCTAATCATTTCTACCAATAGCATTTGTTCTGCAGTTAATCTGAAGGCATGCTCACCTCAGCATTTTATGCAGTTTGTTGGGTGTCATCCCACTGCCATTATCAGTAAAACTGAGACACTGGTTCCCCTTAACAGTGACAACATCAATCCAAATCTGTTTGGCTGTGACTCCAGGATCAGATGCATTATCTGCAACACAGAGATAATGTTAGTGGACCAAAATGGTGACATTTCTAATGCAGCTCTTAGTTACTGCAGTCAATGTGTTACATTTCAAACAGATCGTTCAGCAAATTAACAAACCTACAGTACAGTCAAAAGCTGAGACACCTTCTCATTCAATGTTTTTATTTTTTCCTACATTGTAAGTAAACACTGAAGTCATCCAGACTATGAAGGAACACATACGGAATCATGTAGTAAACTTAAAAGTGTTAAACAAACCAAAACATGTTTTAGATTTCACTTCAAAGTAGACACACAACTGACGTCTCAAACACATTAAGAGGCAAGAAATGCAAGTCATGAACTCTTGACAAGACACAGCTGTTAACTGAAAGCCATTCCAGGTGACTACCTCATAAAGCTGACTGAGAAAATGCCAAGAAAGCTGCATCTAAGCAAGAGGTGCCTACTGTGAAGAATGTAAAATATAAACATATTCTGCTTTACTTGTTTGTTTACTAAATAATTACATATGCATTTATTCATAGTTTGGATGAATTTAGTATTAATCTACTTTTAAATCATGAAAAGCCACTGAATGTCCAGAAGTATCCAAACTTTTGACTGGTACTGTACTTACTTGCACATGTTCCTCAAAACAACTGTGGGTGCAAATGAGTCAACAAGAAACACTTTATTTCTGCACTCAGTCATTTTGCAAAAAGTGATGCTGACTTTAAAACAAGTGCACACTACTTTAAGCAGACTGCATGCGCTCGCTCAGGTTTGTTGACAGTGAAGCAGAGGGATGCAAATATCTCAAGGAGCTTTTCCATCCAGAACTGTCTGTCTGTCCTCATTCTCCAAGCTGAGCACCTGTCTGATCTCAAACTGTGATTTCAATCCTGCTTGTGTCTGGACCAGAATCACTCCTGTGGAACCACCAGCATGCGACATTGATGCTCCAGCTGGACTAGAGGACTCATTTGCGCCTGCATCTGCCATTCCTGACAGATTTTGTTCTCACTTAGAGAACCTCTGACAGGCTTCAAACTACAATCATTAGGGATGGAACAGTCCATCAATCTGAAATGATGTATCAACCAAACAACAAATGATCCAATCCATCAATGTGACAGAAAGCGGTAAAACACGAGTGTATGCACATTCACTTTCACACCTGTTTCAATATGTTCCTGTATGAGTCTTCCACTAAAATCATTATCTCACACATACTCATCTGAATACTTCTGCCTAATGATTAGGCTCACTTAGCGTTTATCTATTGTTGTATATTTCAAGTCATCCTAATAAAGCCCTGCGTGTTATTTATTTATTTATTTTTGCCATCCGGTGTCTACCAGAAGAGAATGGGTTCCCCCTTCTCTCTTCCTCTTGCTTAGGGCGGTTTCCTTGCAACTGTTGCTCTGAATTAAACTGCACTGGCTCAGTCAATCAGCATGGCGCTCATGAACAGAATTCAGACATTACATAGATAGATAGATAGATAGATATATACTTTATTAATCCCTTGCGGGAAATTCAGGTCCCAGCACTGCTGGCAGGGCAGCCGCTTGCGCAGCGCCAACCTTTTTTTTTGCACATTTTTCGTACACAGTAAATCTGCCGGTGTTAAATCAACACTATTAGAGTTAAATTAACACTGGGAGTGTTACAATTTGACACCCTCAGTGTTAATTTAACTCTAATAGTGTTGATTTAACACTGACATATTTACTGTGTACAGGACACCCAGCACCTTTAGCATTAAGAATGTGTTTTGCTTCATTAAACTTACACATAATGGCAATAAAGATGATCTTATCTCTAAAATCTCACGTTTTGACAGTCAACGGTAGTAGTTAAGTCTGCAGTAAGCACTTGTAAAAGATTGGAGGACAGTGCTTTTTAACTACAGCAGTTAAAAGACCTACACAATCCCAAACTGCACGTCGCTGTGACCACCACACTAGTAGCTGGACGTGCATCAGGTGCTTTACGGAAGTGGATGTACTGAAGTGAAACCCTGCAAGATCTCTGCTTTCTGTTGTTTAAGTGTTGTTGTATAAGCACAGCGTCTTACCTACTAACTCTGCGACAGCACTGAAGGGCCACGTGTGACTGGTGGAGTTACTGTCCAGGTAAGACGGGCTCATCTAGAACAAACAAACGCATAAAGTGGAACATGGCAGTACAGCACAGCAACGTTATGAATTTGTTTTACAGGAATCATACGCACAGAGCTCAGACGGATCCCGTGCTCGCTTAGCTTCGCCATTTTTTGAAACAGACGCAAGTCGCGTCAGAGCAAAGTAAAGTTATTTCGCAAAGGTAGTCGAGTCTTCCTGCAGCTCGCGGTCACGGCTGCTCTGCTCTTCCTTCCTCTTTCAGTGCTGCGGTGAAGCTGTTGCTGTAGTTTGCGCGCTCTCTCTCTCTCTCAGTATGTGTGTGTGTGACTGTGTGTGTGTGTGTGTGTGTGTGTGTCTGCACAGTCTCTGACAGGCAGGGCTAACAACTGCTGTAATGACGTAAACATGTAGTAAAACGCATATTAAAAGCTCATAACACAAACCCCCAGTCCACGTCCTCCTTTTCGGTCCACAATGCAAAGGGTAACCAAGGCAACTCAAGTTCGTTTCTTGTTTGTAAACTTCCACCTTAAATTATGAAGCCTACACGGCGCGGCGCTCACGTGCATGAATGCAACTGCTGCAGGTTTTTAAGGTGGAAATTTCAAGTCCTGCTGAAGAGACGAGACACAAAATAAATAAATAGTACCACGTGACCACGACTCATTAACGCGTGGGAATTAGCTCTTAATCACATAATGAGGCCTGGGACTTATTCCCATTTGTTAGTACAAAGTCATATCCGAATATGACCACCTCATAGTGGGAATAACCACCCTTGACTCAGATGACGTGAGGCATTATGGCATGGGTTGTATTAGGTAATGGGAAGCGTTTGTGCCCATTCTAACTGCAGCGGACTATGTGCCACCTGCCGGAGTCGTCGTTCCCCTCTGACATCTATGGCCTGTGGGACACCAGTGTTATGTTTTCATCTTTGGTACAGTGGCTCTGAACATCCCATGAAGTTAAAGATTTCTGAGATGCTACCACTCTGTGCCTGGCACCCTATTATCATGCCCTTTAACTTTTCATTTTTGTGGTATGTTTAAGCAGAACAAAAGGTAAAATAAAAAAATATGTTGGATATGTTCCATCAACAGTGCACAATGCTTAGTTGGTCAAATGCTAGCAATGCCCTCAGTACCAGGCCCTTCACCACCCACGTGTATGTGCACCAAGGCCATATTCAAAATCTTTGAAATCTGGAGAGGGAGTTAGACTCCCTCAAGGATTCCTCTGTTAAGGATGAACACACACACACACACACGCACTGTAACGTTAAAGGCTTAATGCTGACTTTTCAAAGGTTTACATGCAACCAGTACAAAAATACATGAAATACAAGGTACCAGAAGGTTCCATAAGAGAACATTGAGCTGACTCATTACATTTAACTAAAAACATGAATGCATAAGGTATGTGTCCAGCTTTGTGGACACCCCTTCTAATTAATGCATTCGGCTACTTTTGGTTTGGGGAGTTAGGTGATAAGGTAAGGTGTTGATCATCCAACATCCTGACCTCACTAACACTTTGTTGCTCTTACATTATTAAGTGGACACAAAAGCTCAGTAATGTAAGCTGGAGCCTCATTTTGTAGTCTGTTAAAATCAATCTTATATCTCACCGGCAACCAGTGAAGAGAGGCCAAAACTAGGGTAATATGATCCCTACGTTTAGTCCTGGTTAGAAGACGACTGGCGACATTTTGAACAAGCTGCAGTCTAGACACATCTCTCTGACTCACGCAGGTGAACAAAGCATTATAATAGTCTAAACGGACTATTGTACAGTTATTGTCAGAACCTGTATATTAATGTGGAGTGAAGGTATAGCTGGTAAATACAGGCATCACTTAAATTAAAGGTCATGAAGCAAGCTGATTTGAACTTTTTAGCATTATAGTAGCAGATCTGTGTCATCTTTTAAAAACATATAACTTTCTACAGTTTATCAGTCCTTATTTAGACTTTTATTTATTTCATTTATTTTTATTATTATTATAATTTTTTTTTTTTTTTTTTTACCAAATTTTACCTCCACTGTAGTGGTAGACAATCAATTCACCCATCCACTTGGGCTCTCTCAATCATTTTTAATGTCCCTGAGTCTAGTAGGGTGAAGACTAACACAGGCCTCCTCTGATGCATGTGAAGTCAGGCTCCTCTTTTCCTGCTGCCAAAACATTATCACTGGGCAGCTCTGATACATCAGCTAACAGATGCCTGAGCTAGCAGACACTGCATGGTAGCAGTGGTGGGGAGAGAGCACCATTAAGGTAGAAAATTCAATAACCATTTATCAAAATGAATCAATTTCAGATCAATAACTAATCATACATTAGCTATCTTTGGACTATAACACCTTCTTACTACCCCAATATAAAAAAAATCACAATTACAATTTCAACTAATTACTCTCTTATTATTAGCCAACTTATCAAAGGTCCCCTCCACATTAGGCCCTAAAGACCACTCACGTTCACTAAAGCAGGCTGCTCATAGTCTAGAATATAAATGGAGATCAACAAATCTGGAGTGTTTCTGAGTTGACTGAAAATGTTAGCATTGTAAAATACAAGCATACCCTAAATGCAGCCAAATTCTATTTTTATCTCTAATAGAAGACATCAAAAACAATCCCAGGTTCTTTTATACAACTGCATCTAACTTTACATCAAACAATTAGAGAACAACTTTCTGACAAATTATAGCAGTAATGGTTATGAGTTCTCAAATGATAAATAGCAAAAACATCTTGCATCTAAAACATCTAATCAAAAAACATATAATAATAATAAAAAAAACGATACAACGGATCAGTTCTTCCACATTATCTTCATGCAATATCATCTACATTTTCAACATGATCCAGTGCCTACAAAACTACCCAAACAAGTAGCTATTTATATCACTGAACCCTCTCCCAGCTCCTTCTTTAGCCTCAGGTATATGTCAAAACACTAAATATAGCAGCCATTAAACCCTTGGGGAAAAATAAATAAATAAAAATATTGTTCGTACTGAGCTTAGTGGCTATAGGCTAAAATCAAGATTTAATACTGAAATCTTACAGCAGGTTGTTTCACAACTGTGCTCCTATTTGATAAAGTGTATCCATGTCATTTTTTCAGTTTCAGACTTCACAGTACAGAATTTACATTATCTAGAGTTTTAAACACTCTACTGTTGTCATTCAATGATGATTGTGTAGTTTTTGTGGATCTCAGTGCAGCATTGGATACTACTGACCGTATAATCCTCCTTGACATGCTAGAAAATCTTATAGGGTTCATGGGGACTCACGACCCTGAACTGGATTAATCAGTTAAGATTGGATGGATACATTATAAAACATAATGTATTTACATGTTTTTTTTAAACAATCAAAGTCAATAATTATTTAGGAACTGTTATTATTAGGGTGTACTAATCCCAGCATATGGCCTCTCTATCTATTAAATATCAATAGATTATTTAATCACACTGAAACAATAAAGATGTGACTTAAACAGTCTGAAGAAGAATTGAGTCCACTGTAGATCCTCAGTGAGATGTGTAACTCATAGCATCAATTTATCAATGTGAATAATGAACTTTTAGTACTTTGTAATGATAAAACAAGGATCAGTGCTGGGACCACTTCTGTTTTCTCTGTACATGCTGTAACTTGGTAATGTATACCTCAAATGTAAACTATACGTTTGATATTAGTTTCCATTCTCATGCAGATAACACACAGCTTTATATGTCAGAATGTGTACAATTTTTTAATCTTATAAATTAATTCATGCACACCTGATATAGATAAAATTGTGGTGGGAAAATGTCTTATAAAATCATTAAATATAAATGACATTAGTTAAATCAGTTAAATAGCAGCTATAGTTCCTCTGTCATTGGGCAGCCTCTACCCACAGTGCCCAGGAGGGTGTGCTTTTCTCAAGGGCATCTTCCGGTCCCAAGCCCAGGTCCCTAACCACCAGGCCACAGTCGCCCCCAGAAAGCCACTTTCATGTTGCTGCAGTTCTCACTGGCTGTGGAGAGCTGCTCTGATAAACATTTATATTCAATGTCTTGTTCGTATCACCACTTATGTTACAAACTAACATGATGCAACAAATCTCTTTAGAGCCACTCTGAATGACTTTGTCTACATTTCAACTTTGCAATTTGGCTCTAAAGAAATTGCCATTGAATCAGCCATAACAATTCATAATCAGTACACCCCTGTGTAATTTATTATATATGACAGGTTATATAATGTACGCTGAATGCACAGCAATAACTAATTTAACTTACTTAACTCATGCAAAAAAATATAACATCAGCTTTAAAACAATATATTTTTATTTAAGTAATTTTACAATATGCAAAAAAGAAGAAGAAATCATATTGTCCTCTCTCCATTTACAGAATATTACAGAATGTGCAATTATATATGTTAAACTTTGAACACCTGATCTTCAGCAGATTGGCTAGATTCTTCTTTCTCTCTGTGA
>BRDA01089595.1:2500-11241 GCA_036984385.1 Crenuchus spilurus
ACTAGTCAAATCCCTGGAAAAGACGCCTTGTTGGTACGACAGGATCACAGATCATTTTCTTGAAAAGGAATGGAGGGTGGAATTTACGTATAAATAAACCGAGACATTTTATGATGTAGCCCGAAATTGAGCTTCCCCTCCTTGAAAGACCAGCATCCACCACTGATGTGGACATAAGGCACATCACATATTTTCTGATTAAAGTCTCTACCAGTTTGATGTGTCACACATCTCCTTTCCCTTTGCAAAACTGAAAATGGCATTCAAGATGACCATGATGTTGGTGACATGACCTAACAGGTTTCCCCCTTCTCCCATTATATATGGGCATTTCCTTCCTTTCGAAACAATTCCATGTATATTCATGGAAGAGAAGATATGTTAAGAGCATTATGTTAATGAGAGTCCCTACTCTCAGGGACTAAATATCACTGCACATTTTCACAACACTGTATTTGTCTACACAAACATTGCAATTTTTGCACATTGTACTATAAAAACTGCTAAAATCTTTGTAATCTGCTGCTAAAAACACACACTGTAGGTTGGAATCTTGCTTCCCACTAGATATCACTCAGTACCACATACTGACCAACATCACATTTCATCTGTAATGTGGTCTAGTTAGACAAGCAGCATCTGTATTGTTTGTATTTATTAGGGCTTGTAGTTATTATATGTTGTCATTGCACTTGTGTTCTGTGCTGCACCTGCTCCTGGAGGAACGTTGTCTCATCTCAGAATGTACTGTACTGTATATATCTAACATAACAACAAAGCCTCATGAACTTGAATTGAAAATGTTAAGATGATAGTAAATATATTTGTTTGGTTGACATTACAATGCCTTGTTCCTCTCACCACCACTGTAAAGAAATGAGAGTAAATACGTTTCTGTGGTTGGGCTATGCCTCAGCAACTAAAACTTTTTGACAAACGTCAGAAGTATTAGTTTATTTATTAGTTTATGAATGACATATTTTCACTGTCTGAAAAAATTCTCCTGGTGTGCAAGAAGTCATCAGTTAAGTCTTTGAAAGTATTTATTGACATCCAAATGAATAAATCACACTCAGGGTGTAAAGGCTGAGATGATGACTTCAAAAATGATTTTCTGTTCAGCATGTCTGGAGCTGAAACATTCTGAGAATTTTTGTGCGTTGCACACAGCTCAGATCTCTGCAGGCCAGTTTGAGCTGATTTTGGAAATGCAGTACCATGCCTGAAGAAAGCAGAGGATCAACTAATCCTTCTGATGTTTGTCAAACAGTTCTATTTGCTGGGACACAGTTGATCCGTTAGCTTGGTTGTCCAAGCTCCTTTTACTTTTATAAAATACATAGCTTACCCAGTGTCACCATTCACCTTTTTCATGAGGATCACAGGATGTCTTTTTTATTCTTTAAAGATGTTGTGCATATTTTCATTTTTGTTATGGTGTGAACATCACAAAATAATAAAAAATATGTCACATTTGTCACACTATCAGCTTTATTATACATTACTGCCTAAACTTTGTTACTACCAGCACTTTTTATAAGTGTCACATTAAAACTAAAAAGAAATGTATAAATCATATAAACTTATAACCACAACACATATTTTAAACAAACTGGTCATACAGCTATGGTAGATCTTTTTCACCTTGTTTTGTCAGAAGTTAGCCAGTGTACAAAGCCAGACATTGAGAAGAACAGGGGATGAGACGGAGATCAACTTCACCATCATTGTTAATCATTACTCACAGGTTTCAGCTTGTCTTTCAGATGTATTAACTCATTATTTCTGCCTTGTAGGTCTCATAACCCAAACAGATAAATTAACACTTAATGACATGTGTAAATAGCTCTATACTGCCACTGGAATAAAAACACATTGCCTCATCTTCAGGGTTCGAGGTAACAGTACAAAATCACATGATACAATATTATGAACTAAGTAATGTTAACTATTAGAGTAAAAATCAATGTGATGATATAGTTACTGACCTAATAAGTAATTCCTTAAATTACTCATTCAAAGCTCCGCCCCCACGGTGGGGCGATTAGATCTGCGAGGGATCACCTCCTGGGAGCAGCGATTGGTCACTAGGGCTTTCCATAGTTACTTGGTCGCCTCCTCCTCCTGTGTAGCAATTGGTTGCTGGGGCGATCACCTGTCCCTTTATTGGTCAGAGCCAGTAATCAGCTCATCATGCTCAACTGGTTACTGGCTTTCTTAAAAGTACCACAGAGCATGGGAATCTGTTTAGACCTTCCCCAGGTGTCAGCGCAACTTGGGAAAAGGTAGAGACTTGTTTTTCCATTATTTTTAAGTTGCCGCTACCACCTCTGCACTTGTTACCAACCTAGACGCGAAGCATCTGGGCCCTTTTCCTCAGACGGGGTTCATGGGTGCTCTTCAAGAGAACAATATTATATTTGATGTACTAAAACATACATTTTACGTATAGTTATAGTTCAGTGTCACTCCTTGTGTGTCATTTGCACTCATACTGTATGCTGTTATGTTTGCATAACACATTTTGACCTTATAGCATACAGCAACAAACAAGCACATGACAAGAATGAGGCGGGTCTGGGACGCATCAGCAGTGAGAGAGTTACATTAGTATTAAAAACTTGTGGATAAAGGTATCTTAAGCTCAAGAAGAAGGCTCAAAGATGAAAGAAACAGGAGAGTTTTGAATTTAGAATTGATTTGGCATCTTATGAATGTCCCATTCCTCCTAAAATGACAGGTGCCTGAATATAACTGCTGCACTATTTAAGGTTAGATTAGAAATTCAAATAAGATGCTTATGAATAAGGAGCTATCTTCAGTTTTGTAGTTAAACTTCATTGTTTCCATTTTTTGTTAGTTTTAAAAGTTTCAAAGAAACTTTATTTTTACTTGAGTTTAATGGAAATTATTCAAAATAACAGAAATGAGCAAATGTATATCTGACACTAAATAAGAGCATTTGAAGTTTAAGACGGCCTCAGAACCTCACTTAAAGACGTGACTTTTGCCTCACATTACACATAATTTTGACTTATAAAATTAGACTGAGACAGATGGCAGCAGGTGGTCTGTCAGAGTGGAGTCAACATGTTTGTCCCAAAAGTAGACAACTGTGAAAAAACTACATTTAGCCGATAGCTCTGTCAAGCATGACCTTAAGGGGAAACCTTATATGTGACAGGAGGGATTGCAGTGCCTTAGCGCCTGTACAAAACACCCATATGCTTCTGTTGTGAGTCAGTCATGCCTCTAAAGAGAGACTTGCTCTTCTTGCTCAAACATCTTGAGAATAAGTTATACCAAATCTTCTCTTACTCTGCCTTGAACAGTCTGCTTTATTCCAGAAGTTAAGTGTTAAGTTTTATTGACAGTAGAAATATAAACAGAGGTGTCAAGTAATGAAGTACAAATACTTCGTTACTATACTTAAATAGAAATTTTACTTTATATACTTTACTGGAGTAATTAATTTTGGATGACTTTTTACTTCTACTTATTTACATTTTCATGCAATTATCGGTACTTTCTACTCCTTACTTTTTAAAAACAGCCTCCTTATTTCTACGTATCTCATTTCGGTTTGTCATCATTCAAAAAACATCCTGTCCAGATAAACTGAGTCATCCAGAAAGAGTGAATGTGATTGTGGTTGGATGATAAGAATAAACAAATACCATTCTGATATCCTATTGGTAAGCGATCCATCACACCTGCACGTCATGTGTCTCGTCACTCTCCAGTAAGCTCAGTACTACACATATATGGTCGCTAATATATCTGAAATGACTAAAATTTTATAAATTTTCAAGGGGCATATACGGAGATGAAACAGAAAGCCAGTACATCCCAAAAAATTTCAACATTACCATTTTAATATAACATTATATAAGGATTAAGTGGGTGTGATAATGGATGGATGGATTATAGTCTTATCCATCATATCCACCACATTTTAGCATTTGTTTTCCTTACATTTCTTTTACTTTTATACTTTAAGTAGTTTTGAAAGCAGAACTTTTGTACTTTACTTGAGTAAAAAGCTTAAGTTGATACTTCAGCTTCTATAAAAGTCTTTTTAAACCCTAATATCTATACTTCTACCTGAGTAATGAATGTAAACATTTTTGACACCTTTGAATATAAGTGATTTTAGCAACCACACTTACTGTATTTAGATTACATGGGCAGCCAGTATGTATGCAATGCTAATCAGATGAAGTGAAGACACCTGGATGCACTATGGGAAGAAGGCAAGCCAATGGAGGCAATGTGATGGTCTTCGAGGACACCTTGTATTCAATATGTATCATCTACCTAACACTGTTTGCCCTTTGTGACAATAGTTAATGACAGTAACCTCTTTCATTAGGATACACATTTGTCATTAAGATACTTTTGTGACAATGAAAAAAAAATTCAGAATTGTTTTCTAGAAACATGACAATGAGTTCAAGGAGTTGACTTGGCCTCCAAATTGATTTATGATGGCCAAACAAATACCATCCCAGCCGACATATGGTTTTAATGTTGTGGCTGATCAATGTAGCTTAAGGAGTTGTGAAATTGTAGAAAAGTGTTTCACTTCTAGGCGCAAAAAAATGGAGAAACACAAAGGAGCTCAAACAAACTGTATCTGACTCATTATATTCCAGTAATTAACCTTATCAATGACAAGAGCAGACTGGAGGAAGATGTGAAATATGAATAGGAAGAAACCAATAACCTTGAGTGAGAATTTAGGAAAGCACTGCTTAGCAATATTGCAGTCTCTGTTTCTGTCTCTCTTTATTTCTCTCTTTCTCTGTATCTCTCTCTCTCTGTCTCTAGCTCTCTTTCACTGTGTCGCGTTCTCTCTTGCAAACACCATGCAACTCACTATGACACTTAATGGCACTAACTAGGGTATAGCAGACAAAGCATATAGTGCTCACTGATGACACTTCTGACATGTCTACATCTCCCCATGACCACTGCTCTCAGAGCTTACCTACTGAAATGATTATATTGCATCAGGACATCACTACTACTATTCATACCAATAACACACACATACAACACACACAACACAAACACCCACATCATGAATCAGATACACACACTGTCACTGAGCATCCAGTGACTGACCAAAGTGACTCAGCTCTTACACAAGGCCATATATAATGATCATATAACTGCACCAGATTCCGGGCAAGAAAGAAAGAAAGACATGGAGGGAAAGAAAATTAAAAGAAGAACAGAAGTATAAATGAAGAAAAAATAATTGCAGAAATAAGGACAGCAATTTGAAAAGAATGATTTAAATGAAATCTAATTAAACAGTAGGGTGATGTAGAAATGAAATAAAGACTATAGGCAGAGATAGTGGATTTCAGAGGCAATATTCTTATATTAGTCGTCCATGACTCTTAAGCTGTGTGGAGCTCTGTGGTGAGGATTGAGATGGGGAAAGAGAGAGAGAGAGAGAGAGAGAGAGAGAGTTTGTATATGTGTGTGTGTGTGTGTGTGAGAGAGAGAGAGAGAGAGAGAGAGAGAGAGAGAGAGAGAGAGAGAGAGAGAGAGAGAGAGAGAGAGAGCGCAGATTCATGAAGCCTGTTGAAGAGAGATAAACGGACTGCAGATTAGGGATAAAGAGATTGAGCAAAAGCAATTAACACTCAGTAATTATGATCATTGGTAACCTTTTGATGGTGAGAGAGACGAGCCAAGCCCAGACATGTTTGTGTGTTTGTGTGTATGTAAATTAGAGTGCGTTCATCTGTGTGTTTGTCTATGTGAGAGACTGTCTTTGGCACATACTTCTTACATGTGCTCTGAAATACAATGTTGGCAAATGAACAGTAACGTCCCATTTTCTCAGTCCGGCTGTTAAGGTGCATTTTCATGTACTTAGAAAAGTACCAGCTTCAAAATAAAAAATGTCTAGGCTGGGCTTAATCCTCCATTGTTTAAATCCCAATGAAGAACTGGTGCGACTAACAGGATGTTTACTGGTTGCATGCCAAAGCAACAAGACTGCAAGACAGCTTACACTGTGTAAATACTCTAAAATCTGACACAAAGGACTAATACAGCCCAGGCATTGTGTATCTACAGGAATTTGTTCAGCTAAAACTGGATCATACAAAGTTACTTTATAGGAAATCTACAATTTATCCATGCTCACAAAGGAGTTCTTATGCAGCAAAAGTGGTGAGGTTGGAAAAGATAAAATGACTTAAATCAAATATAAAAGTTAAATAGTCATAATAATTCTTAATTCTTAATTATTACATGTTTTGACTACATTTAAGATGATTTCACTTCCAAGGATGACTTTTTTGTACTGTAAATCATTTTATACACAGTAAAATGAAAATATTGAGAAAACTCAAAATGTTAAAGCAGCCTGATAAATTAAGATATTTAAGTTATCTCAACAAATGCATTGGTAGTCATTCTTAAGATAATTTGTTTAGCTAACTTCAGTTTGCTTCTTCATGCACTACTGATTGTGATCAAAAGCTAATTTTTTTTTCTAGGTTTTTGCCAATTTTTATCCCCTTCCTAATGTAGTGGTAGCCAATTAGCCCATCCCCTCCGTTAGGCCTCTCACTTTGCAATGTCCCTGACTCTAGGAGGGTGCAGGCAAGCACAAGCCTCCTCCGTTGCGTGTGATGCAGCCACCGCCTCTTTTCAAACCACCGCTGATACACCATCACTGGAGAGCCTAACGCGCTTGGAGGAAGGCACACAGGGTCTCCAGCTCCAATTGGACCAATCAGTAGACACCTGAGCCAGCAGACATTGCAACGTGAAAGTGATAAGGAGAGTGAGAGCAACATCTACCCGCCCAGAGAGCACTGCCAATTTCTGCTCTCTTGGGCTCCGGCTGTTGATGGCAAACAACATGACCGGGATTCGAACTCGTGATCCTCTGGTCATAGTGGTAGCGTCTTTGCCCGCTGAGCCACTCGGGGCCCTTAATCAAAAACCAAATTAACCAGCCACGTTGTGTAATCAAAAAATTGCTTGTTCAAGTAACACAGAGACTCTTGTTGGCAGAATATCCAGCTGAAATGTGTTGTCCTGACACGCTTTTCCTTGTTCATGCAAAGTAATTAAGATTTTCTTGTCTCAGGGACTCAAAATCCTAATTCAGGTTAACAAAATGTAATTTTTACAATGTACATATACTGAACGGAAACACACTACAACTCAAAAGTTTGGGGTCACCCAGAAATTTCCATGATGTCTACTTTTTATCTGAAAATAAATCATTTTTTGTAGCTGTTTCAAATCCACAAATGCTTCTGCTCTAAATACTCTATGGTAGACAGATGAGGACAGTGTCACTGCTTTGTAGTTATGAACTGTTGTTAATAGTGAGCTTATAGACTTGAGAGCTGTTTATTCTCCACCTGAAGTTTAGCATATATTTTGAATGTACATGAGAATATTGTCCATAAACAGCCCAAATAAACACTCTACACACTAAAATAGGAGGTAATTCTCTATAAACAGCTTCAAAAACCACTATTAATCACTAGAATGGGAGATATTTGCAAGCATGTATCATCTAGAGTATCTCTTTGAAAATGTTTATCTTGTTCAACATTAGTGAAGTAAATGCTCTCACACTAATGCTAGCTCAAAGCACACTTATAATAATCCTGCATCCCATGATACTGTGTATGAAATATGCATTAATCTTCAGGCAGAGAGTAAACAGTTGTATCTCTGTCCCCCAGCGATTGTCATTCCAGGGGGTGGTCCCAACTTAAATGTTGTGGAAGAATAAGATATAATGCCCCCTCACCCTCCATGACTAGGTGCCTATGACGTTTACTATGTTTAGTATTTATATTATTTAAATAACAAGCTGATTTTTTGTGTTTGTGGCTTCTCCTGGTCAATTTTCCATTAACCCCATTTTCCTATAGACATGTTGTGGCATCCTAACAAGGAGTTGTTGACCTTTTCTAGATTATCTTTCATGTTCTACTTATCCAGATTTACTTATAATATATGAATGCCGGGCCCCAAGTGGCTCAGCTTGCTAAGACACTGACACTATAACACTCTCTCCCCAGCACTACTAATTAATGTCAGCTGGCTCAGGTGATCATCATCATCAGAACTGGGGATCCTGTGCTGCCCAGTGGTGATGTATTGGCAGCAGTTTGAAAAGAGTTAGAGCTTGACTTCACATGCATCACATGCAGGAAGTGTTAGTTTGCAACCTCTTAGAGTCAAAGATAGTACAAGTGATAGGGAGAGACAACCAAATGGTGGGTCAGTTGGCTACCAAACACTTTGGGGAGAAAATTGGGTGAAAGAAAGAAGAAAGAAATATGTTGCTTGGAACCCCAGTAAATTAATAGTAAGATGCTTAAAGGCTGCTTGTGTAAATGATGCAAAGCCCTGAAAAAATATACCAATAATGTTCTGGGTCACAAAATCACAGCTTAAAAAGATCATCCAAGATAGTAATAAGGAGTACACTCTATAGTTCTAAAATTACCAGCTACCTTTTTGGTCCACCTTGTATATATAAGGTCTGAGACAGTAGCTGATCTGTGGCTGTACAGTTTTTATTGGTCATCCTCTAGTCCAGTGATCCTCACTATTTTTTTCAGAAGAGCCATATTGACAGATCAAAGTCAAGGAGAGAGCCACAATATCACCCCAAGTCACTCAAATAATGGAAAAAAATAAACAGCCCACCTATGGACTAAACCTTTGCGCACTGAATATATTGC
>BRDA01089603.1:0-12734 GCA_036984385.1 Crenuchus spilurus
TAACGCAACGCTTTTAATGACCAGTAACGTCAACGGCGTTATAACGACAGGAAAAGTAATTAATTATTTTATCCCGTTACTGACAAAATGACGTCATTACGTACATTTTTAACGCCGTTATTCCCAACACTGGAGATAAGACATGCTGTAGTTTTATTCTCACTGTTTACACGTCACACTGCACAGTTATAACCATTTTAGATTGAAGATTGAAGAAGGACCTGACAGCTAGTGTTGAGGGGTAACAGTACAAAATAGCATATTACAAAACATTATTCCATTAACTAAGTAATGAATTACCGCTAAAATCACATTACTGACATCATTCAAATTTGCATTACTTATGTTACTCTTCTGTCACCAAAAGAAAAAAAAGATGCACTTTTGAACATAAGTTCTGTTCAGACAGTAAACCAAAATTCAATTTTCATCTAGATTGTTCAGATTAATTTTTGTTAGTCTGGATAGTCAAAAAACATATGAAATCAAATTTTTGATCCAAGCCACATTTGGAGGTGGTTTGAAATCTGATTACAATCAGATTTGTACAAATCCGTCTCAGTCTGGATGCTCTGGCCGTTCAAATCAGATTTTGAATGACTCACAACGCTATAGAGGGATACCTCAAACCCAGAGTGCGCAGATACAAGAAGCGTGCCACAAAGGACACTACAGCAGAATCCCAGGTTGCCAGGTCCCGAAAAAAAATTCTCTAGCCCACTGATCTAAAGTCGCTTTCCACAAACGTAAAACTAGTCTAGTCACAGATGTTTGATAACGTTATAATCATTTTTATTACTCTTAAATAAAGTTTAATAATATAACCTTTTAAGGTAGTCCTTAACTGTTTATATAAGGTAGTTTATGGGTGCTCATTCAGCATCAAACATTCATTTTAATTAGATTAGATTAGATTAGATTCAACTTTATTGTCATTACACATGTACAAGTACAATGCAACGAAATGTAGTTTAGCATCTAACCAGAAGTGCAAAAGCAGCAAGTGCAGAATGTACAGTATATACAGAATAATAATCTGAAATATCAAAAATATATATGTGTGAATATATATGTATATTAATAAATTACTGAAGTGTATATATATTGAGGTAGATATAAATGTGAATATATTACAGCGTATTGAGGATTATATGTATTATGTGTGTTGTAATCAAATATACAGATGGACTATAAAATACTATTAACATGATGTATGGAGGGAATATTTACAGTATAGTTATGATGGAAAGGGATTAGATAAATGTATATTACAGATTTGTACAGATCTATCAGATCTGATTATATCTTATTCAATACATATTTTAAAGAAACCACACTGTGATTGGCTGCTCAGCTGTAAATCAGCCAATCAGAGCAGAGCTAATAAATTATTCATGAGTACACCATAAAAGGCTAAATAACTTGTTTCTGAAAGAGGAAAAATTCTAAGGTATTAATGGGCTTTTAAAATGATGTCTGGGCACTTCACTCCCAAGCAAATTTACTATGCAGACATCAGAGAACAATTAAAATGGAATAAACTGAAAAACAAATGTTTACAAATAAATAAATGCACTATCATACAATACAATAAGTACAAATAAAAATACACTATCAGTTCCAATACAAAAAAAAGTAACTCACCATCATACCCTTTTTGTCTAGTATGCTATTCTTTATTTGCTTTTATTCTTTTTCTCTCTTGCCTTTCAGTCAAGCTTTCAGTCCTCCTCCTACTCTCTGAATATCTTGTCCTCTTTCGCTCCTCTTTCCTCCCTGTATGTTATCATCTTGTTGTCAATATCACGCAATTTCACTCCCAGAGTGACTTTACATTCAGGGGCGGATTTAGAAGTTCTGGGGCCCCAAGCAATGTCATGTCTGGGGGCCCTGATCAAACAGATTCTTTTTTATGATTACGGTGTGGTACAGGCTTAAACATAAATTAAATTATTATTATTGATTATTAATAAATATTAATTATTATACATACATTTTAAACATTACTTAAACATTATTATTCATAATATTTTATTAGGAATTACTAGTTAATATTAATAATATACTAATAATAAATATACAAAATATTATTAAAAAATAATATTAATCAT
The DNA here is from genome assembly GCA_036984385.1 of Crenuchus spilurus. NCBI lineage: Eukaryota > Metazoa > Chordata > Actinopteri > Characiformes > Crenuchidae > Crenuchus > Crenuchus spilurus. Next base: position 2,112 of record BRDA01089603.1, read on the forward strand.
TAATTAAATATTAATTATTAATTATTAATAAACTGATAAAATCGTGTAATATAAAATTATCACCCAATTCTGTTGCACCTTGATAATCAACTTCACTCCAATTTATTAACACTAATTTTACACTTATGTTAGGACCCTGATAAGGATTAAGCAGGTGTGATAATGGATGGTTTGAAAGTCCAGACGCTGACAGAGTGACCACCAATCACACATTAGCAAGAACAGAGCCATTGGATGAGCTTGTGAGCAGTCTAAAGAGAAACAGGCTTCCGACTGAGTGGATGTTTATTGCTGGGTCCTAGTGCACAACCCTCCTCTATTTAATATAGCGTAACACTGTTTTTGGACGGAAAAATTAACAGAGAACCAAAACAGTCTTTTCTTGCCAACCTCTTTTGGCCAGCAGGGGGCCCCCTGATCTCCGGGGCCCCAAGCAATTGCGTGGTTTGCGTGTTGGTTAAATCCGCCCGTTTACATTACATTACATTCAAGTCTTTACTGCCAAACATTTCACCAAAAATGGAAATAGAAACTTTTGTACTGACAATATCACATATTAATAATGCCATTTCTCTTCAATAATGGCAGATTTTTTTTGCAAAATTCTACACAAATACACAAATAGCTTGTTAGATTAGTTTTAGTCTGAACCCCTCAGTGGATTTATTATCTGCTGCTCCTTTCACATGGTGATTCTCACTGTTTTTACTGGATTCACTGAATGTGATCTAACAAAGCCAAAAATGCAAAAAGTTTGTTATTCTTGTTTGAGTCTGAAGCTACCATTCTGAACATAGCAGCACATGAGTCACAGGCAAGTATTGTTCATCTCTGTTAAAAGATCAGTAAAAAACTTTAACTGATCTGAAATATGCTCTGGATGTGCTTGTAATGTCAGAGTGCACACTAAAAATATTAAAAAAGATTTGCCAGTTTGCAAAATTATTATTGTTTAACATTTTTAGTGTTAATACATTATTAACGTGTACCATCTTCCAGTCAGCCAGCCTGCCAGCCAGCCCCTTATTTCAACCAGTCATTCTTCAGCTGTGTTCTCCCAGTGTTCTGCATCACCTGAGTTCTGACACCTGTGCTTTGTTACCAGCATGTTCTCTCCTCATCAGTCCTGGATATAGAAGACCATTCAAACGTGTGCAGCATTGCACCTACTGTGTGCTTTTACTTTGCCATTCTGTCTCTGCTATCCTTGTTTGCTTTGATTGTTCTTTAGATTTAGCCTGGCCACAGTTCAGTTATTTAGCCCTGTGTTTTTCTTCTGCTTTATCATCATTTGTGTGAGCATTTAGCCTTTGTGCTTAGCATTTTATTTAGATTTATTGAAATATTTACGTAGACTTTATTACTCTGAAAAAGGTTATATATGCTAGTTCTCTTATTTTTCCAGATTCAAAGTGGCAACCCTAGGATGAGGTGGAGTGGTGATCATCCCACATCCTGACACTGAATGCAATCAAGTCCTCACAGCAATGCTCCAAAATCTATGACTTCCCTGAGACAGATAATCTAACAAAGTCATAATAAACTCCCTTTAATACCATTGATTTAGGAAGAAACAATGAATGAGCAGATGTCTCAATACTTTATTCAAATAGCAGCATACTTCACCAAACACATATTTATGTATTTGGAGTAAAAGGGGAAAGTGTATACAGTAAATGAGATTTTAGAAAGAATTGTCGATTTGGCTGTTGAGTTTGAGGATTAGAATAGTTTAGTTCAGTTTAGTGTCTAGAATTCTAAGTCCAGGTAAGATGCTTTTGATAATGTCTCTGGTTCAAGAGTATATTAGGAATGCAACAACTGTAGTCCAAGAGATACACAATATTTATATGATTTAAATAGAAATTTACAGAAACCTGGGGCCCCGAGTGGCTCAGTGGGCAAAGATGCTACCACTATGACCCGAGGATTGCGAGTTTGAATCCCGGTCATGCTGTTTGCCATCAACAGCCGGGGCCCAAGAGAGCAAAAATTGGCAGTGCTCTCTCTGGGCGGGTAGATGGCGCTCTCACTCTCCCTATCACTTTCACATTGCAATGTCCGCTGGCTCAGGCACCTACTGATTGCTCCAATCGGAGATGGGGACCATGTGTGCCTTCCTCCGAGCGCGTTAGGCTCTCCAGTGACGATGTATCAGCAGTGGTTCAAAAAGAGGCGGTGGCTGCATCACACGCAATGGAGGAGGCTTGTGCTTGCCTGCACCCAATATATAAAAAAGCAATCAATATTAAAACAAATAAGACTTGAAATATGTCCCATTACATGTAATGAATAAAAAATAGATGATAGTTTAACTTTTTGAATTAAAATAACTTCACAACGTTCTAATTTTTGATGTATGACTGTTAAATGTTTAATTTATTTGCATGTTTGTAGCATTTTTTGAGAAACTCAAAGTTTCTCAATCTTGGGAAAATTTCACAAAGCAGGATTTTTCAATTTAGCCAGTTAACTTAACCTAACTGATTGGGTAAAGAGCATCAGGACATTTCTGTTGAACAATGCTCAAAGTTGAACTTAAGCTATCTGCCTAACTTTGAACTTGTGCTTTGTAGATAATCTCTCGGGTGTACCACTGTCCTACATGTTGGTGTTCTCCATCCTCCAGCACATATGCATTAGCTCAAGAAGTAAGTAAGTAAGTAAAATTTATTTATATAGCACTTATCACAGACAGCAGTCACAAAGTGCTTTACAATAAAATAAAATAAATAAGTCATAAAAAATCAACAATAGACAAATAAAACAATAAAATATCACACATTGCAAGAACATAGAGCAATAAAAGACATAAAAGGATAAAACATAATGTGCCTGATGTATCATCCAAATGCCTCCCTGTAAAGATGAGTCTTAAGCTGTTTTTTAAAAGACTCCCCCGAGTCAGCAACTCTTAAAAAGTTGGGTAGTGAGTTCCACAATTTAGGACCCAAAACCTCAAAAGCTCAATCCCCACAGGTCTTCAGTCTGGTGCGAGGAACAGAGAGCAGATTTTAATTTGACCTAAGAGAACGTGTTGGTATGAAGTAGATCAGCTATAAATATGGGAGCCTGACCGTGTAATGCTCTATAAGTAAGGGTGTGAATTTTAAACTGAATCCTTTATTCAACAGAAAGCCAATGCAGAGTTTTTAATAACTGGTATGTTTATTAGATCATTAGTTGAATCAGATATTCTGGGTGCAGAGGATGCTCTGAAATGTGGAGAGTAGTGGTACTCCATTACCAGGATTTGAGAACCATTTGCGTAGGCAACTGAAGTTAGTGTTAGTTTCGAAAGGATGTATTTTCTGTCCTTTTCAAAATGATTGTCCATGACAAACAATGATATGTTACATACGGGGGTTGGACAATGAAACTGAAACCACTGGTTTTTAGACCTCCTTTTGCAGCCAAAACAATGTCAATTCATCTTGGGAATGACATATACAAGTCCTGCACAGTGGTCAGAGGGATTTTAAGCCATTCTTTTTGCAGGATAGTGGCCAGGTCACTACGTGATGCTGGTGGAGGAAAACATTTCCTGACTCGCTCCTCCAAAACAGCCCAAAGTGGCTCAATAATATTTAGACACAAAGACTTGCTGTCTTGGTCACAGACGCGCCAGCAAGACGTGCACCAACAATTTGTCCTCTTTTGAACTCTGGTATGTCACCATAATGTTGTGTGCATTGTAATATACTATATAACTGTGCTCTTACCTGCTAACTGAACCTTCACACTCTGCTCTTACTGGTGCAATGTGACATTAATGAAGATTGGCCACCAGACTGGTCCAATTTAGCCATGAAACCTCCCACACTAACATGACAGATGTTTCAGTTTCATTGTCCAAAACACTGAGGTATTCCTTTAAGCCATGAGATGCAGGGTTACAGAGAGCATAGTTAAACACAAGGTTGATTAATTCAATCTCTTGAACAAAGCTCTGCGATAGAGCTCACAAGCATGCATTGCTGTGTAACCTGATTGTATGTGAATGTGATGCTTTCATTCTCTCATTTTCTCTCTAAGACACTCAAGCTTTATTCAAGCATGGCAAAATTCCTGATCAGAATCACAATCCATTTCCTGTTAAATGGTGAAAAAGCCCTGTAGATATGACAGAGGATGAGCAGGATTAAATAGAGGATCAGGACGTCCTGTGCGTTCAAAACCCCTGTAATAAAAGCAACACTTCTAAAGATAGTTTTGCAGGAATTTCCACAATGATCTCTACAGTCGAGGGTCTCAAATTGGTCTTAATCAAATAAGCTGGACAAATTGAACAGCCTGGTTTTGGTGTTCTCCATTTTATGGTGATGTAGATGATGTGGGTGGTAGTTTCAGGATAACAGGAGGGCTCCAATTTGAGATTCAGCAGATATTCACATATCAATTTAACTTTGCCATGCTGGTCTGATGTCTTTTGATCTGAGGCTGTTTCTTCTTATGTTCAGTTGCACGAGACCCGAGAGATGACAAAAAACAATTCCCAAGACTCATTTAGTTAGACAAGGCCTAAGGATGTCTAACACACACCACATGAGTGGAATCTCTTAGAATTCCAACAGGAGTTTATTAGGCTATTGTTTTTTATGTCTGTTTTTGTCTAAAATTTGCTGATCCAGCATTTCTTCTTAATTAAGAGTATAGAGAATTTATCCCCCTCTAATCATCTCAGAAGACTTTGCATTAGATTTTGGAACATCATCTGACTGATTGTGTTCAGCCATGAGAACATTAGTCAGGTTAGATATGCTGGATGATTAGCTCCAGATCAAAAACTCACAGAACCAGAGAACACAATTCCATTACTCAACAGTCCAATGCTGGGGGGTTTATACCCCTCTAACTGACCCTTGGCAATGGGCATGGTGACCTAAAGCTCATACGAGGCTGCTCCAAAGCACTGAAATTACTAATTAGATGGAATGTGAAATGTAGGTCACTAGGTTAGACATATGCAAGTGTGTTTTTTTCAAAGATAGCTTCTTGCTTACTAAGCTTATATATACGTTTCCAGATTTATGGTGCATACACTGCAAAATCATAGCTAGTTTAGGAGGGACAATATGCAAAAACCTCCTTTATAGTGAGAAAACATGCACCTAAATGTGCAAAGCCTTGAATGGAAACATGAGCGATTTCTCTCAGATCCAGATTATATTTAAACCTGGACTAAAGCAACAGAATAATACTGATTGTGTGTTAAGATGCTTTTGTACAGAGATTCTGAGATTATCCATGATATCCAGTCTTTTTTAGTGAATTTTTCAACTCTTTATAGACTTAATAGTTTATAATTTACTGTCATAGCAATATATGCAGCCTAGAAAGAACAGGCAGTCATTTTTTTATATTAATACAACATTGCATATTGCTATAAATTATTACAGAGCCTGTCACATCAAGTCAATATGACCTGTCCATGATCCAACCAAAATATGTTGCTTGCAGCTGCATTGCTTTGAGCCGTTTGACCAGTCCGATGTAAATATATTTTGTCCTAGATATCCATCATCATTGCAATTTACATCACTGATATTAAATAGTGGGTCAAATCTGATTTTCATTGTGGCAGCTATCATTACATGCTTGGCTATAGTAGCAATGATGCCAATGCTAACTCTAAAGAAACTCTCCATTTAAACTTGGCTATGTTGTCAATTTTTTCTGGAATTCACATTCAAAAAACTATTTCAGATTAGTTCTGTCTATGGCAGCTTTATCATGATAAATTATAGCATATTAATTATACACAGAATATTTGGCAACCAAAATTATTTGGCTGAAAATGGTAAAAATAAATTAATGTAGAGACTATATTATTATTATATATTATATACTATTAATGTGGCTAACTACATGACTTATTTTGGGAAATAATTTAGTCAGTAATTTTATAAAGATTTATTTAAATGAAGAACTGTGTTTGGTATTCTGCCAAATGTTTCATTTTGTTTGGTTTCAGACAACTACATTCATTTTGGTGTATCCTAATGCTGTTTGTACTAGACTGACATCATAATAGCCACTAGATTAATTTCATGTGTTCAGCTGTGGCCTAAAGGCTAGAGAAAATGACCAAATGGATGAGGTCTGCCTTACCTTTAACTGAAATATGATCTAATAACATGATAATGTATTGAAGAATACCTTGATAAGAGCACTTATCTACAGTAATGCCCATTTGCTATTCAGACAGACTGTCTCTCTATTGCTTTCTCCCCTCATTCCATCTTCACTTCAGCCATCTCTCTGGTGATAGAGTTCACACTACCTGAGCACACTCAATCAATGCTAAATCTAACAGTGTGTGTCTGTCCTGCATGACCACACACACACACACACACACACACGCATTGCAGTTATGGAGGCACAGAGGCACAACAGTGTGAACACCTCATATTTTCTCGCTTACAGACATACCTGTGTGCAAAGACTTACATTAGCTTTTACCATCTTGCAATAATTAACTGAGTTTAATCCAGTATGACTCTTCAGTCTGTGTACTTTTTAACACACTGACAGTAATAACTATAGAGTGATTTTAATCCAGTGTGAATCTGCAGCCTGTGGGTTGTTTAAGACTGACAGTAATAACTATGGATGGGTTTTAATCCAGGATGAATCTGCAGCCTGTGTTGTTTTTAACACACTGACAGTAATAACTGTAGTGATTTTAATCCAGTGTGAATCTACAGCCTGTGTGGTTTTTAACAGACTGACAGTAATAACTAGAGAGTGATTTTAATCCAGTATGAATCTGCAGCCTGTGGGGTTTTTAACAGACTGGCAGTAGTAATTGTGTGGCTATTTTAATCAGATAGTAATTATTGTGAAGTGATTTTAATCCAGTATGAATCAGCAGTTTTTGTGATTTTCTTTACAGTCAGACAGAAGGCCAATATTTGTGAAGGGTCTTGCCAAAACCTGACGTTTGTGTAGATACAAACATAAAAAATGGAATAAATATAGTCTTACATCAGAAACCATAGAGTAAAAGTAATCTCAGCCTACAGCCCATACCACATGCATATAGTGCCTTTCTCTTTATCAATGTACTGCTCCATCTGTCTTTTTCTCTTTATCTGTCCATCCCACCCTCTCTCCTGCAGGTGTCAGCTGGGGGCATATCAGTGATCATCTGATCCGAACATCAAAGCTGTACACAACAATTACATGCTTACACACACACACACACACACACACACACACACTTGGCAGTCACCTTCAAATACAGTCAAAATGAGTTATTGCATAAAGGAATGAGTACACTTTACCCAAATATGGTGAGCTAAGACATTATGACCACTCAGAGATGAAAGGAAACTCAAAACACCACCACAATTATGTTTAAATGTTTCTCAATAAACTACCTACAAGGTCAGAAAATATTACTTTGAAAGAATGTTTCACCAAAAAATATTTATACAATTTTCCACTTACATCAGATATACTGTAGTTGTTCAGCCATGACGTTTGGAGTCCGGTTGTCTGCTTCTTTAGTTTAGACCTAGAGCTGTGAAGCTAACATTGCTAACAATCACTAAAGCTGAGTAGTCACCTAAATAGCACAGTTGTTTCTGTAAAAAATATATCACCAAAACATCTCTCTTAATGAAGATCTACAATCTAGTTAGTCTGGTTTTAGGACAGAGTATGACTTCCTGTGAGCTTTAAAAGCAAAAAACTCACAGGTGCCCATAGTGGTGGTGTAGTATTCATTTCTTTAGAGATAGAACAGCTTATTCTTGTTGTCAAGGTGTTGAATGTGGAAGAAAAGGACAAGCATGAAGGCTTGAACCACTTTGATGGATCAAATCACAGTAATGAGACAATAACTAGGTCTCTGAATGCTTGGGGGGTGCTACCAGTTAACAGGGGCCTTCAAATTCTCCAGATCTCATTTTGATCAGGCTTTTTTGGGATGTTCTGGAACAAGTCAAATCCATAGTGGTTCCACTTCACAACTTACAGGGCTTAAAGGATGTGCTGCTAAGGTCTTGGTGCTGGATATCGCAGGACACCTTCACAGGTCTTGAGGAGCCAAAAATTTCAACTGGGTCAGAGCTATTTTGGTGGCACAGAGCATATCAGTCATAATGCCTCGGCAAACCAAATCCCCGTGAGTGAGCCAGAAGCAACAGTGGCAAGCAAGTCGTACAAGAGCTCCTCTTTGACCCCCACAGAGCAGGTATTATTTGGGCGGTGGATCATTCTCAGCACAATGATGTGGTGGTGGTGTGTTAGTGTGTTGTGCTGGTATAAGCAGATCAGACACATCAGATCTGCTGGAGAACAAAGTGTACAGAGAAACAGATGGACTAGTCTGAAATTGTAGAACTACAAAGGGCACCTATATATGGTCAGTAGAGCTAAAATGGACAATGAGTGTAGATACAAGGTATGTGTACCTAATGAAGTGACCAGTAAGTATATGTCATCAGCTTTTGGCTCATTTATGTACACAACAGTGGATGTAAACTCATTAAAATGCATTAGTACTACGAATCACAAGTAATTTCAGAAAATAAAAACTAAAAAGTTGAAGGTCATCTCTTACAAAAACTGTGTATACACGTGTAAAATTAAATGCTTCGTTTTATTATGGTCACCAAACACTGATGTAAAGGATGAATTTATAAACAAAGCACAGAAAGTTGTACAAGAGCTCCTCCATGTGGTCACATTGCCACAATACTGGAGGGAGCAACACAATGTCATGTGAATAAAACATTCAAATCTTTATAGTGCACAAATTTAAGAATGTAAAACACGTTTTTAAAAAAAAAAAAATTGGAAAAGGCTCTGATTCATTATGGCTCTCCAAAGAGATGAATCAAAATCTAGTTAGTATGTTTAATATTTTATATTTATTCAGACTTCACAGTCACAGTACTGGGGGTATTTTATAAAGCAGGATTTCTTCATTAGCTGGTAAAGTTAAGCCAAAAGTGATTCTTATTCAAGATAAACATTTCACATAAAATTTACTATTAGAGACTATTAAATCATCTTATTTCTTTCCTCCTGAAGTTCACTTAGATGACGGTATAGATTCATGTACCAAGACTAGGCTAAATTCTTTTTATAGCTATTATCAAGTTTTGTTAACATGTCTTTAAGACCCATTTGTAATTGACCTCCTGTTGACTGCCCTGTCAATCAAAAAGACATTGAGGTTGACACAATGTAAAGTGAATTGACAGGGTTGGAAGCAGATGCACTAGAGTCTACAATTGTAGAATTTGGTGTCTTAGCCCTGATGTTCTTTATGAATGAGACATAATATAAGGCAGCCAATCAGAACAGAGGTCATTTACATTTAAGGCCCAGCAACAAACCCAGTGATAATAGGATAGAAATGGAAAAATAGGTTTTAATGTTATAGCTGATCAGTGCACGTGTATACACAATCATATCAGAATCTTATGACCACCTGTGGGTGAATAAAATCAGCTTGGGATGTCACGACAGGGTTTGCTGCATGTATGTAATAAACAAGCACACAAGTCAGTCATAGCAAAACAATAATCAAAGGACACAATTTGACTGATGTCCAAAAGGGTATGGTAATAAGTTAACTTTGTGAGATGTTCTAGAAGTGCTGTAATGAAGGTGTACCGAGACTTCTTGTACATTGAGTGCCTCCCAAAGGCATAACAGTGGTGCCCCACAGGCCATTAATGCCACAGTGGAATGATGACTCTGGCGAGTGGTGCACAGCAATTGATATGCCACAGAAGACCAGATAACCTCTATAATGAACACAACAGCAATGGCGAAAGTGTCAGGGATCACCATTGAGTGAAAACTCAAGCCAAGGGTGGTTATTCCTACCATTATTATTAGCATTATGTATTAAGAAAGGCGCTATATACAGGGGTTAGACAATGAAACTGAAACACCTGTCATTTTAGTGTGGGAGGTTTCATGGCTAAATTGGACCAGTCTGGTGGCCAATCTTCATTAATGTCACATTGCACCAGTAAGAGCAGTGTGTGAAGGTTCAATTAGCAGGGTAAGAGCACAGTTTTACTCAAAATATTGCAATGCACACATTATGGTGACATACCATAGTTCAAAAGAGGACAAATTGTTGCTGCACGTCTTCCTGGCGCATCTGTGACCAAGACAGCAAGTCTTTGTGTCTAAATATTATTGAGCCACTTTGGGGTGTTTTGGAGGAGCGAATCAGGAAACGTATCCTGCAAGAAGAATGGCTTAAAATCCCTCTGACCACTGTGCAGGGCTTGTATATGTCATTCCCAAGACAAATTGACGCTGTACTGGCTGCAAAAGGAGGCTCTACACCATACTAATAAATTATTGTGGTCTAAAACCAGGGGTTTCAGTTTCATTGTCCAACCCCTGTAAATTGTAACATTAATTCATATTAGGTAGGTGGTCATACTACTCTGATATGACTGTGAATATGACTTAATTAAGTACATTTGACTTTAATATGGGTCATATAACTTCTCCTGCTTTGTAAAACACCAGTGCTTCTTTATTTCACTGCTTTACAAAAATCTCAACATACATTCTCAGCAGCCACACAGTGATTAACAGTAGTTTACAATCAATCTGGCACAATACACAGTGGCTATATATATA
>BRDA01089606.1:0-15543 GCA_036984385.1 Crenuchus spilurus
ATATATAATTCTTTAATATAATGACTGGCCAGTCATGTAAATGAATTATGACTTTTTCTACTACAGAAAAGCAAAAAAAATGGGCCTCAGGGAAACATACAAGAAGCTGCAAATTCATTTTTACATATCAAACAAATATTGCTATAATTGCTAAATATTTTTTTTTTACAAAATAAAGGTTATCTAATCTCTAGATGAATGCATTTGTGGATGGCTCATAGAAAGTTCAAATAAAGTTTGTAATTGCACAGTTATTTACACTAAGGGATCTCCAAAAAATGAAAAAAAATATGTATTTGTGTTGATAATTGAATTTTAAAAAAGGTGTAATATATTTTATATTTTTTACTTTAACGTTTAATTTTTGCTTTAATGTTGATGAAAGAGTCTAATCATTTGGATTTCTGGTTTTTATGAGCTATATGCCATACTGATCAACAGTAAAGCAAAAACGGCTCACTTTATGTCCAATGAATATAACATTTTTGAATGAAATTATGAATAACAATGACATTTTTTGATGTAGCAGTGGCAGTTTATAAAGTTCTTGACCATATTCCTAATTGTAGTAAATTCACCATCACATCACATTACTATGTTCTAAAGACGAGAAATAAAGGACATTATTGACAGGCTGATCATCACTGATTATCATTCTAGATGGAAGACTAAAGAATAGTACACACTTAGAAATAAATGGCATAACCTAACAATTCTGACACTTGATGGAGCAAAACACTCAGTTATAGAATTCCCCTCTCACTCATCTTGTCAATGTGCAATAAAAAAATAAATCACATCAAGCTGCAGATCTCATGAGCATGTGTGATAAATGATTATAAAACATTCTACAAGAGCCAGACATTCTCACGGAGGTATGTGGACATTTCTGACAACGTTTTCTTCTACGGCATTACGGTATGTTCACATGTGTACTTAAGTGTTCCACATTTTTTTAGTGCAGCTACAGCCATAGAGATATCTGCACACATACATACACACATGCACACACACTTGTGTTAGCATGTCTTTTCCTTCAGACAGTCGTGCAGAAAATGATACCGTGGCACAGAGCATTTTGCACATGCCTTTCCGGACAGTTCCCACAGTTGTAGCCGTCTTGGACTGTCTGACCTTTGCCAGGAGTGTTGGCTGCCTCTTCTTAACACACACACACACACACACACACACACACACACACACACATTCAACTCTACTTCATTCTCCTCCTCTTCCCCAGGCACTGTGGTTTGGACAGCTGCGGCCAAGCTGGCCGTCTCGCTCGTGGAAAACATCCGCCACACATGGAGCCTCACACTGCAGATTCACCTCCTCTGCCAGACTCTGGGGGAGAGAGAGAGAGAGAGAGAGAGAGAGAGAGAGAGAGAGAGAGAAAGAGGCATGTATGTGTTTGTTTGTACACTTATATACATACACATATATACGTATACAAAAATACTTATAAATGCAGACAAAAACACACATTTCAGCTCTCTCTTTATCTCTCTGTGTGCTCAAAAGGTGAAAAAAGTACCTTTCATGGACGATCTATTCTTGGTTCCCTAAAAGCATCCACATGAATGACCCTTTAGAGAATTTAAATATGCAGAACTTATTTAAAGAAAGTTTAAAAAAGCTTCACATAATGGACCGAGTCAAGGAAGAGCTTATATTGGTATAAAATCCTGATCTTGTGAAGCAAATGTTGCTTTTCTGTCTCAATAAGTCTATTGCGAGTGTGAGTGTGTTTGTGAGAGTGGCCTTGTGTTTATCTCTTTGTGAGAACCAAATGTCCTCAGAATGATTTGTCAGATTTGTAGGTGTTGAGACCTTTTGATGGTCCTGAAAAAGAAATACTGATAGTCTTGAATAGAAGGATTGTGTTATGGTTCGATGGGTTAAGGTAGTGTTAGGTGTGTAAAGGTGTAATATAAAGGTGTAGCGTTATTCAGTACAGAGTCAAAGGAATGTCCTCACAAATATATGAATACACACAAAAAAAGTGTGTTTGCATGTGTTTGTGTGTGTAAGTGTGCTGTGTGTGTAATGTGTGGGTTGCACTTTTTCCCAACCCTGAGGACACATGTCTGACTGCCCCCCCATCCCACACCATCCAGCTCCCTTCAACACACACACACGTCCCAGGGTTCATAGGCCTAATCCCCTGCAGCATGGATCCAATTTAAGGCCTCCCCGCCGTCAGAATGTGGAACATAAACAGGCCGAGGTTACACGCTGCAGCCCTGTGCCTGGGCCGGGCCTTCAGCCAACTCGCCCCTTCAGAGACTGCTTCACTCCTTCAGCTGGACTCACTCCATGAGCTTTTTTCACTTAGGTAGCACAGGCCGATTTTTTTTTCTTAACCCACTCTCGCTGCTTAAGAAGGTGATTTTATGCCTTAACTCCCTCTCAAGGCCTCTCAGTTTCATTCTGTGGCTCAGCCTGACTTGCCTCTTGTTTCCTCACCTCCTGCTTGTTTCCAATGACACAAAAAGGAAAAAAATGAGAAAATGTTTTTTTTTTATGTTGCATGGCATTGCATCATATTTATCTTGGCAATGAAAAGATGGCATTTCTGACCTTGCATGTGACAGACTTAAAGGGTATCTCAGCCGTGCTGGATGACGGACACATATGCCAGCACTAAAATGTTTTGTTAGTATCATCACTGTGATGATGCTTTACTTTATTTTTTAATGTAACAGTGCAATGAACATTAATCAGCATCATTATTTTGTGATTATACAGGGGGTTGGGCCTCCTTTTGCGGCCAATACAGCATCAGTTTCGTCTTGGGAATGACATATACAAGTCCTGCACAGTGGTCAGAGGGATTTTAAGCCATTCTTCTTGCAGGATAGTGGTCAGGTCACTACGTGATGCTGGTGGAGGAAACCGTTTCCTGACTCGCTCCTCCAAAATACCCCAAAGTGGCTCAATAATATTCAGATCTGGTGACTGTGCAGGCCATGGGAGATGTTCAACTTCACTTTCATGTTCATCCAACCTATCTTTCACCAGTCTTGCTGTGGTATGTCTCTGGTATGTCAGCCATAATGTTGTGTACATTGCAATATTTTTAAAATGTGCTCATATTTAAATCTCATGCCATGTGCTCTTGTGATTTTGTCTACATTTATGCCACATGCTTGTATTTACAGACTTCACTTTGTTTCCCACCTTAGTAACACCACTTATTATTGTATAGTCCAGCAACCAAAACTATCAAGCTAACAGTGTGCAGTGGGCAGCATCCTGTGATCGCCAATGAAGGACTAGAGGACGACCAAAATAAACTGTGCAGCAACAGATGAGCTACTGTCTCTGACTTTATATCTACAAGGTGAACCAATAAGGTAGGTGTGTCTAACAGAGGGGAAAGTGAGTGGACACAGTCTTTAATGTGAGCAGCTCTGCTGTGTCTGATCCACTAATACTTGTGAAACACACACCAACACACCACCACCACTTCAGTGTCACTGCACTGACACTGCAGTAATGACATCGCTCTGCGATGCTCCTCTGGAGGTCCTGGCTGTTGAAGAACTGGATGAATGGTGGGGGGGTGCAGAGAGAAAGCACTGATTTGGCATTTAACTATATACAGTATATACAGTATTGCTCAGATGTATGAATAATACTGTGTTTTGTAGAAAAAAAAACACGTAAAAAGCATTGATTCAGTTTGCAGCAATAGGAAGGTCAGAGTCTTTTGACCACTTCTTCTTATCCAGAGAGCAAGTGTATTCTAAAACCCCACTGAACACCAAACTAAAAGGTGATAAAGCTTTGATGAAAGACATACAGAGGAAACACAACTCCGCAAGCTGTTGATATAAAAAGATCAAACCAATGGCTTGTGAGAGAGCTTCTCTCCTCCGCGTGGCCTGCTCTGAAGTGCAGGTCATATCATACCGAGGCTACATCAGCACCCGATGGGACCCTAACCCTGCTGGATCAGCTACAAGCTGCTCTAGCACAACCCCATCAAAACCAGCCTCATCCCACCACTATATAGCCTCACAGCCCCTACGGGGGGGCCTTAACTCTGAGGTGCTGCACTCCTAAACTCACCCATCTCTCAGAGAATGCCTGGGAAAAAAAAAAAGAAAAAATGCTAAGTTGAAAAGCAGCTAGCTTTTTGCTTAGAGCTCCCAGCTTAAGCCTCCCCTGTGCCAAAAGCTTTCATCATTTAGAAGTCTGGTGCTCGTATCGTACCTCCTAGCCGTAGGCAGATGAAGCACCGCTCGTTTTCACCACACAGTAGGCTGCTTTCATGCAAAACAACCTCTGGAGCAATCCATGTCCAGGTTTTAAGGTTTTGTCTGCTGTTGTTTCCAAGTGCTTAAAAATAATATTTGTGATTATGTAATCTCCAGTGATCTTTATAAAGGCCGTTTGAATACAAGCAGAATTATGACCTTTGATGTGCTTGTCTTGCATCATTGCTGCTACATGTTTCAAAGATTCAATATCATGTCCAGAAGCTCTTTGAGCTGTACTTCAGAAACAGAAGATATATAAATAAATCTGCCTACTTTCGTTGTTACAAGTGCCAAACAAAAGGTATGAGTGCCAAGATTTGGCAGGGTGCTGAATTTAGTATGGCTACCACATGTTTTTCTTTATTCAGGAAAATTACTACTCTGATCAGTTCTTCTTAGTTTAGTAGCATATTTCAAAAGCAAAGAGGCAACAATGATAACATTCAGCCTGTGCTAGAAGTTACTAATTAATACTCAGGTCTAACACCAGTACACCAGATTTTTTGGGTAAAATTTAAATTAATTATGGTGTTGTTCTTTATTCAGTAAAAGCTTAAGTAAACACTTATAAATTGTTCATTCACAATGTATTAAACTTTATTAATTATGATCTGTATTAGTACATAACTAAACATCTGATATATGAAAACCACTAATAACTGTATTCATAGATGTAATACTGCACAACAGTAATAGTAATCAGTAAAATATACACAGTACATCAAAATAAAATTAGGATATTGTGAAAAAATTTATTTCATTTAAAATTCACTGTCATATTTTATATTAATTACACATAAAGTGACATATTTCAAGTTTTTTTATTGTTGATCAGTATGATTTATGGCTCATGAATACCAGAAATCCAGAATTTGAAATTATTACATTTTATTTGGGGTAAAAGATATAAAAGAAATATGGAACAAATCTTGCAATATTTGTGAATTATTTATCATGTTTAGCTCTAAATCAATAAAACACAAGCTTGACTCTACATAGAAACTGGCATACTCCCAGTTACACTAATTAAGCACTATTTAGATAATAAAATGTAAGTGATAATCCATGATCAATAAATTACACAAATAGGTCTTAACAGCATGTTCATTGTTACATTTTACAACTAATAATGGCATTATCAGTGATTTTCATATAACAGACTTCCAGTTATGTACCAACACAGGTCATTGTGAAGAAAGCTTAATACATTCAAACCATGTAGAAGTGTTTAATTCAGGCTTTACTGATTAAAGACAAGAGCTTAATTAACTCCCAATAGAGCTGTGCATTGGCAAGAACATGGCAATTATGATATGTATCATGATACATGGATTCAGTACACTGGGATGCATTTCAATACTGTGAGGATAAAGTGGTATAAAATGAAATGTATTTAAATCAGATTTATGTAAACTATCTGTGAAATTTCTATATTCTACTTGTTTGCATTGAAGTGAAAGATATGAGAGGGCCCATGGGCCAAAATGTACAATTTGGCCCATGGGGCCTCTCATAGAAAGACTCTAATGACTGAAGACAAATGATCTAGTAGTCAGGGGTTTGAACACAACACAAACTACTGCCTGCCACCAATCTTTACATAGAAACCATTCAAAATCTTAATTCTTCAATAAAAATATATCCTGTGTTTGAGAATCAATAGAGAATCACAAAAATTACATTGTGATTTTCAAGTATATCAATACAATATAAAAAAATCTGTCAAATTTACTATAAAATACCAGCACTTCACCATAAAATGTACAGTCACAATGTTTAAGACACTGTTATATGCATTTTTGGCAACCATAATAAATATGGCACAATGTATCCTATTATACATCTGGGAGACAGTGAGAGGAAACCCAACAAGGCACAGGGAGAACCTGAAATTGAGACCCCAGCACAGTGAGGCAAACATGCTAACCACCAAACCACTCTACTGCCTGCTATGACTGCACTAAAAAGGTATTAGCACTGTAAATTTTATATTTAGGGTTAGAGTTTTGATTCCACATGTTTTATTGTAATAGTAGGGAGCAGCCCTGTAGCTTGGTTACCATGTTCAGTTCTCAGTGCTGGGATTTTGAGGTTTTGAGTCCCCAAATATATGGACTTTCCACATTCTCCCCACATCAAATGTAACAGTAGGGCACATGGTATCATATTTATTACAGTTGTCAAAAAAGCATATTGCAATGTCTTATATAGTACACAGTAAATCTGCCAGTATTAAATCAACACTATTAGAGTTAAATTAATACTGAGAGTGTTACATTTTGACACCCTCAGTGTTAATTTAACTCTAATTGTGTTGATTTAACACTGGCAGATTTACTGTGTATATTATATTTTAAGGTGAAATTCTGGCAAATACAGCTGCCAGTATTGGCATTAAGAAAATACTATAAAATGTATTTTCTTACACGCTTATCTCTCAAGACAAAGCAGTCACTTAAAAAGTGTTGACTTGAAAAGAGAATTTGGAGAAGTTTATGGCAGTGCAGACGTCTATAAGGTTAGTATAGCATAAATCTGTATGTTTATGTAAATGAAGACACAGTAAGGCAGCAGATTATTTGATATTGGAGTAAAAAGGTAGCATGTTTTGTTATTGGTCTTCAGGATCTTCAAAAAGCTGAAAACGGAGTGCTGAAGGTTGCTTGACCTATCCTGATGTATATGTAAACTTCTGCAAAAGGGCATTAGCGCAGGCACAGACATACATACATACAAAGGCATGAAAGAATGAATACATTTCTATAACAGCCAGATGATTTTTGTTAGGTTGGACGGGGCTATAGGTTATACAAATGGACAAAACTTATGAAAATGAAGGTCATGTATACTTTAACTGATTTCAAGTGCAATTGGACAAAAATGTTATATAAATAATGCAAAGGATAAATACTTCTTGGAAGTTAAACACCATTATTTTCCAAAGGAAGCTTTGCAAAGTTGTCATTACTGGACATTTTTCTTTTTCTGCTGCTCTAGTCATTAACAGAAATGCCAATTGTCAGAAGGATCTAATTAATTAACTAATTAAGATATTGAAAACTAACAACCAGCTGTTTTAAGAGTGACTACATTTTCTTTTTACCCGGCCTGTAGTCACTCTCATGAGTAGGATACAATCGCACTGGTTCAGCTGTAGATTTTGGGAATTATTGGGAATAACGGCAGATATTGGAGCTGGTTATTGTGAGAAACTGGGAATGTTATCTATGGAAATTGTTCATTGATTATTGAAGTATACTCAATAAAGTACTATCTATCTATCTATCTATCTATCTATCTATCTATCTATCTATCTATCTATCTATCTATCTATCTATCTATCTATCTAAGGCACGATCAACAGCAACCTACTACATTTATACTTCAAAGTTCAGAGCTATCAATACTGCCAATCAATACCAAACATCTAAAACAATCACTGAGGAGTTAATGCAACATGTACACTGGAGTCATTTAATGAATGACCTGTTTTTGAATGGAACAAACTTAATCTTCCAATAGAAAGCCATCTGAAACTTCACCAAAGGACTGCAACAACAGAGCTAAGACAGACTAGAGAGAAGAGGCCTATGAGATATAAGCCAGGCATGTGTCACATCATCACAGAATCTACATAGCTCAGACAGATAAATGTACTTATTTGTGTTGTCCTGTTGAAGACATATAGGCTCAGCAATGCTTGCGCAGCAGGGACTCAAAGGCACCCCGCTAGGGGCTCTGGGAACCCTCCATATGCTGGGTCTCTGTACCCCCTGATTTGGTTGTTAGGGTGGCACTTCACATGGGTGAGACTGAGACTATAAGCTATTATAAATGACTTCTCTTGCTCTGAAGAGCCATTCTAACCATCACAATAAAGAGATATTCAGATTATGCCTTAGAAGGGAATAGGAATAGTGAAGAGTGGATATTTCTAAGTGGGCCTCATTAGTGAGTAAGATGGCAGACCAGGGTCTCTGTGAAACGAACATGAATGTGTTTCCCCAAGAAAAGCCTTGATCATATTTTTTGGGGGTATATCTTAAGAGCACTAAAAATAACTTTTATATAATTTCATGACTTTTTAACTAGTGATTATGCTGCAATAATGAACAAATAAATAAATAAACAGTTAACTAATTTAACACTTATTTTATTTAATATTATTATTATTTAAAAAATGTCTATCAGAAGACAACTTCACAGAAATGTCGTAGTGGGGTGAAAAGTGGGACTGAGTTACCATGGCCCCAAGTGGTGTGAGGGCCCTTGAAGAGACTGGAATTTTACCTTTCTTTAATATTAAAGGAAATATTTTTTAATAAAATTGGGGCTGGGCACTGCTTGTGCATAGGACCCAGAATTTGGTGCTATTCCCCAGGTGGTACAGTGAGTGTAATGTCTTGTTTGATGTGTAGAAAATGGGTTGCAAAGCAGATGTTAATGCCTGGCAAAAAGGAGTGATTGCATGTCGGTGCCAAAGGCTTTAGTGTGAAGGAAGTAGCTGAATTTGCAGGTGTATAGAAGTGTGTGGTCAAACAGGTCAAAATTTTGGTCAACACCACACAAAACCAAAGACTTCTTATGTGCCATTCTGCTCCATATATTAATGGTATGCAGTTCTCAGTGGAGTGTTCTTATAGAAATTTGTTGTGAAGGACCTGTGTTGTTTTCTACAAGCAATTCTTTCCTGGAAATGATTTTCATTCACAAACTGTGAAACCCACCGGTGGCTTCTGTTGTCCATCAGTTTCATCTTTTGGCCATAATTCTGATGAGAATTTCTTCTAGATTGGAATTTTAAATATTATTATAATATTTTTATAATAATAATTTTAGAATAATATTTTTATAATATTATTAATAAAATACAATTTATAATAAATGTTATAATATTATTAAAATATTATAATATTTTTTTTTTATATTAAAGGAAATAATGTTTAATAATAGAGTGGGAGGGGGGCCATGGGCACTGTTTGTGCATAGGGCCCAAAATTTGTTGCTACACCCCTGACTATTCTGTACAGTACAGTTTGATACACCTGCAAATTCAGCTTCTTCTTTCCAACTATGGCCTTTGGTGCCCAAATGCATTCACTCATTTTTGCCATCATTAACATCTGCTTTGTGACCCATTTTCCACACACTGAATGAGACTTTCACTGCATCCTGAATCCTGTTGCACACCCCACATCTAATGTATGGCCTGATCATCCTTGTGTAATACCATTTGCATAAGCAGGAGCAGAAGTTACTACCACCTTAATGCGCAAAATGACTATTTTTTCTTTATCCTTTTGTTTACATCACTTAGAAAAGAAAATAAAGTTGATTAAGACCTGTTCTTATGAGGTCCATTAACATATAATTATGTTACATTACAGCAGCATTGGGGTTGGGTAATGCATTACAAAGAAACGTGTTAAAGTAACATGTAAAGTAAAAGTGATCAGTTTTAAAATGGATCACATTACTGACTTGAAGAATGAGTGTGAGTAATATTACTCACATGTCTCTAAAATAGCCATATTAATTCTGTGATGCATTAAAACTAAAAAAGTATGTATATGCATTTTGGCCTTACTTGAACAATTCTGTGTAAAAGGCAGAACTTCTTTACTAGTGTTGAATGACAATATCCAGGTAGATATTTCACTATATCTACTATATCATATTTCAATATCCAGGTAGCCAGTTCACTGTGACCCTGAACTGGATTAAATGGTTAAGGAGATGAATGGATTGATCTATGGATGGATGGATAGATGGATGGAGGATATTGTTTCTAGGTTAAAATGACCTAACCTCAGCACTCCACCATATAACTACGCCACATATTAATAGAATTAATAGATTAACCAATTGCCCTGTGCAGTGCCCAATGAAGGGGTTGGGGGAATCACAGCAACCCTGACCAGGATTAAGCAGTTATGAATGGATGAATGGCTGGATGGATGGATGGATGGGTGGATAGATTGACCAATTAATTAACAACACAATTCCATGTTATGACTCCTAGAATTTAAAAAAAAGTGTATAATAAAGGCACACACTCAAAAGGTGCACACAGTGCACTGACAAGTGCTACAGGTCAGACAGGGCTGTTTGCACATGCTCACCTCTCTCTCTTTGTTGGGTTGACAGATACCATGATGCATATCACAGAAACAAAAAACCTATTTTAATCAGTCTGAAAGCCAGGAGAGAATACAATTCGAGAACACTGTGGAAGAAAGGGTTAAAATAGAAAGACGTGCAAATAATGGAGTGTTGCCAGGAATGTTTTTACCTGTTTTATACAGGTGTTCATACGTCGTCAACCTGTGAATTTAATAAAGCAGACCTTTTAAATGATGCCTAATGTGACTGAGGTTCTTTTCAGTCTTGGTTGAGTTTTATAGAGGAGTGCAAAAGGAAGTAATGACTTGTGTAATCACATTACAATTTCTATGAAGTAATTTGTAATGGATTACTTTTCAGTAAAAGTTTCAACTCTAAGTTACAATAATATATGCTAGTGAAACTCATGGAAATTCACGTGTTGAGACCAGAACACATTAACAAGCCTCAAAAATACTAGTATTATAACGTTTACAGCTGATTTTTTAATCTTGTGAATAACTCATTAGTGTTAATGGTAGAATACATTCTAAACATAACAGTCACACACTGGTTACAAATACCACATTTCTTCAGTTTGCGAATGTTTGTTAGTGTGTTTTCGGGTTAGCATGTTCTGGCCTTTAGACGTATTTCAGTGTGACATTCACTGACTCTAGTCTGTTCACTTATGCTGCCTGACCCTTGTGAGCTGGCCGGTGGGACATTTCTGATTAATGGACCATTTCATCAATCTCTCCGATACCTGCCACAACCAAGAGGGGACAAAAATGGAGGGCCGTGGCAGAACTAACTTAATTCTTGTCATCCGCCCCTTTGCAAGGTATGGGAAAAATAGCGAGGTCTGAAGTTTTGGGGATGAGAGAAGTGCACTGAATGGAGAAAAAGGAGAAAGGAACTGAAAGGAAAAGGAACTTAGTCAATGGAAAGGGGTTGGAATGGATGAATAAACCGATCCCCCCATGCGCAGTGTTGATATTTCCCTCAATGGCTCCTTCTAAAGTGAGCATTTTAAGCCACCCCGACACACTAAATTTGCCCATTGTGCCGGGAGAGGCCCCTGGCTGTCGAGAGGCTAGGTGAGGAGGCACTGGGGGCAGATGGAACCTGCCCATCACCTCAATGGCCCCTTTCTACCCTAAAGTCTACCCCCCTGTCTCTCGCTGCCATTCACTGGGCCCAGTGGGAACATCTCTGGACCCAGTGCTTTGGGAGCAGTCCCATATAATGAGCCCCTCCGGCGAGATTGAATGTGGCCCCATTGTTCAGACCAGGGCCATTAAACCACCTCCTGGGCAAACAAGAGCGTCCCTCTTCCTTTATGGGGGACGAAGAGGCAACAAAGAGAGGAGCCATCGAGACAGAGAGGGGCTGGCCTTTGTTTGGTGTCTTCAATGGTCAGGCTGGGAAGGGGAGGCTCCTGTTTGGTCTTTAGCATGCCCATATTGCTGGACACTGTTGTTTGGCAAAACGGAGATGTGAACTTAATTGACTGAGTGGCCCCCAAACGCCAAGCAACAAATAACTTGAAGAGAGATGGAAAAAGTATTGTGTATCAGCAAGGTACAATTTCTTTCACAGTGATGAAATTCTAGCCCAACTGGGACAAAAAGGGCTTAAGGAAATGATTCATACTGAGTACAGTTTAGTTTAGTGTTGCTAAGAGAAGAAAACAACACAGTTATAATTGTGAAAGACAGCTAATTTATACTGTTGTGATGCTGTTAGAAGTACAAATGTGAATTAACATATTCATTAGTGTGTTTCTATGTTCTATCATATTGATCTACTCTACTCCACCAAACACAGGGTCTATACTTAGAAACTGCTGTCTAACAGAAGGTAGCATACATTTTCAATCCATATGACATTTGTGTTTGAGAAGAGAAGAATATGTATTCTAATAGGATTTCAATGTGATGAAACATCATTATTCCACATATAGTCTTGTAGATAGAAAGTCCATCTGGTACACTGTAAACTCAAATGCTGACTCAGACCTGCTGAAGTCAAGCATAAATAGAATTAATAATGTAACTTACTTGTAATTAAATGAAATTTTACTATAGCAAAATGAATGTAACATACTGTATCCTGACTTCTAAGGGTTAAATTTGAGGTTCCCTACAATACCACATAATGAAATACTGCATGTATAAACAGTCCTTGCTTCCAATTTCTGTCAGCTTTTCCTCTTGCCTAGTTCCTACTGTACGCTGCAGCAGTAATTAGCATTGAGGACTTGCTGCTGAGGTTCACTTGAAAGGCTTTTGAAGGTAGACACGGTGGTTTCTTAAGTAGACGCTGGACCTCCCTGCATTGCACTGGCTCACTGCCACCATGTTCTACAGCCTGAGGCCTAATCGAGTTATCATATCAACAAATCTCTCATCAGGGGCCCGCGCCTGACACCAGCAGAAAGAGAGGCCAGTCGACGACTAATTTCCAGCAGCGGGATGCTGGAGCTCGCCTGCTAAGCAGGATGAAAGGTACCTGCAGCCTCTGGTCGAGCTGCCCTCTTCGCCCCACTGAGACAGCCCTCACGCTGGGCACCATGCTGGGGCTGTTATTCGATTAGCCGCAGCGCTAAGTGGGGAGCTCCATTCTCAGGCCTGAGAGAGCAGCTAGCCTCCCACAGGGCTGTCGCTCTTGCTAACTGTGGGGGAAACGCCAACACAAGAGAGAATCAAAGGGAACACGGTACTACAATATGAATAATACAACTGTCCGGGAAAGTGAAACAGGCGCGTTCCTGTCACCATAGGCGGCAAAGATGCGGCTTTTATCAGTGACAGCAGCACAGTGCCACCCTGCCAAGATCAAACCCATCATTCAAAGTGGGTCTCAATGTCAGATGGTCAGTGCTTTCCCCACTGTGACTGAGTATTTGGACAGAGCAGCTTATCTTCTCACGATTTGATCAAACCAAGTGCTATAGTGGGTATGTATAATCAATGAGTTTGATCCCCTCAACCACAGCTCATAGAAGTGTTGGCAGCTGCATAAAAGATATGTACCCCCTTCTAGCAAGTGGTGAAGTTAGTTAAAAGTGACATTTTCTGATTCAATCTGACGGAAGAAGAATTCCTTGAAGTAATCTCTGTGCATGCTCCTCAATCCCTCCCAGTCTTGGTGTCCTGAACCCTTATTCCTGCCAGAAGAGGGGTGGTAAGTGGGAACCCTCGGGTTGACCTGACACTCCTCTGCTACCTGCTGTTACTCACAAAAGGAGCCAATCCCAGAGTTCTCCAGAAGAAAGACGTGCAGATAATGAGAGGGCTAGATCTCCAGAAAGAGCTCGCTCTCTTGCCTCTATTCGCCCACTGACCACTTTGTGCACCATGAATAAGATTTATGCTCCAGGAGCCATTATTTGACAGACTTTTTTTTTTAGCCTCGCTCATTCTTTTTTGTGAAGGTATTTCTTCTTTCACTCACTCGTCTTTTAACGAACTGAATTAGAGGGATGCTCCTCAAGCATTGCGAATTGATTAAGCCCTCAAACATTTATTAGATTACCACAGCCGAGGCTGAAACTCAAGAGGGTGAGAGCTGTCAAGTGGTCAGGAATGCTTCTATGCTGCTTGTCAGGGGTGTCCACATAGGCCTTTGAGTGCCTAGACCTTTTTAGCTTCGGGGTCTAGGAGACTTTTCACCCAAGCTGAAAACTGGCGTAAAACGGACAAATCCCAATAAATTCAATAACATAACCACAGGCTTGACATAAGAAAAATACAGGCCTCTTTTTTGACGTTACTGATTGTTTTGAAATAATACTCACTAAAATATGGCCAAGTGAATTTTGTGTCACTTTTATAGTGCAGCCTTAGATCAAGTCAAGGCCTTGCAGAATAAAATACATTTTATCTACCTCTATTATGCTCCATTTTAATCCCATTTGCGGCACTCTCTTGAGGTACAAAGAGAGAGGGCCTGTCAGAAGCTTGGGCAGAACACCCATGGAATTGGGGTTATGATTAGAATGTCAGAAAAGCTGAGAGCAGAGCTAGAGCTCAGTGGGACACTAGCATACTGTGACTCTTTAGCCGGAGCCCTCCCTCTAACTGAAACCATGATACAAAAGCTTTAAACATGGGACAACAATGAATATTAAAAAAAAAAAAGATCTATCCCGGGAAACTGTTGAAATAATGACTCTATTTGCCATTGTTCTCTTTTGCCTAGCTTCATTATCCACCATGGCTTCAAAGATGTCGAGGTCTGCAATTCTGCCACCTTGAAAAGGTCAGCGTAAATGGATTGGCATATGCTTGTGAGAAAGAATTGGTCACAGAACACATGCAGAGGTGCTCCGTCAAAAGGTGGCACAGCCCAGACTTGTGACAAAATGTTTGTAGCTAATCCCTAATGAGCTGAATCAGCAGATGAAAACAAAAAAGCAAAAACAGGGCAACAACTATTAGTTTACAGACTAAGCGGGAGTGAAAGGGGAAGCCCAAATAGAGGCATTACACATTGACTCAGGACCAGAAGGTCAGCTGTGGTTCAGCACTTAACAAATGGAGAAAGTTCAAATTATTAACCAGAACAAACTATTAATCTCAGGATTAGACATCACCTTATTTGGTGGTGGCATCACATCTAATCCATCACAATCAGCTCAGCAGTGTTTGTCTTTTGCATTAGTGGTATCATTCAGACAAGACAGATAGCCTAAGATAAGACAGATAGCCTAAGATAGCCTAAGTGCATTTGAGAAATACTAAACTAATTATTGGATAATAATTAGTTAATAATAATAATAATAATAATAATAATAATAATAATAATAATAATAACAACAACAACAAATAAACACTTATTGGACAATCTCAGATTAATCCATTGAGATCACATTAAATCATAAATCAAAGTTCTCCCACTTAGAAATCATGGAGGGGTCTGAAATTTTCATCTTAGGTGCATGTCCACTGTGACAGACATAATCTAAAAGAAAAAATCTGGAAATCACAATGTATGATTTTTTAAATAATTTATTTGTGTGTTACTGCTGCAAATAGGTATTTGAACACCTGCCAATCAGCAAACATTCTGGCCATCAAAGACCTGTTAGTCTGTCTCTAAAAAGTCCACCTCCACTCCACTTATTATTCTAAATTAGAAGCACCTATTTGAGGTCAATTTGAGTTCGATG
>BRDA01089610.1:0-11909 GCA_036984385.1 Crenuchus spilurus
TATATATATATATATATATATATATATATATATATATATATATATATATATATATATATATATATAGGTCACATTAATATTACATAAGTACTTACATATAATACACATGGGTCATTTTATTAAATGTTATATATATATGGGTACCTACTGAGCACGTGTATGACCTTCTGACATTGTATGAAAACAAACATATGTGTGTATATGTACAGTGGAGTGTGTGAGACAGACAGAAGGTCTTATCTGTGGCTCTCCATCCAGGAGGAACCTGGAAGCACAGAAGCAGAATTCCGTACATTCTTACACACACAACAGCAATCAGCAGCCATTCTACACAGCCCCATCACACACACACACACACAGATCAGATGCATATATGCACACACAAGTAAAATGCTTTCTTATAATGACTGATTGCTCTTGTTTAGGACTGAAGTAGATGAGAGAGAGAGAAAGCAAAAGAGGGAGAAAGTCATAGAAAGAGAAAGAGAGTTGGAGGCTGTTTGCTTTAACCTTGTGGTGTGTTTTTGATTTTTTACCATTCTTATCTCTCCAGGCAGGAAATGATTCTCACAGACAGACACGGGGAGAGAGAGAGAGAGAGAGAGAGAGAGAGAGAGAGAGAGAGAGAGAGATTTCAGTACATTCCTGGAACTGTAGAGGTTTAGCTGAAGTCAAGTTGGCAGGAAATTCCCATAATATCCACAAATACTCCACCCCCCCTAAACACACACACACTAATCAATTGCACCCACATATGTGCTGCTATCTTCATATCATCTTTCAGGAGCTGGATATTCTAAAAGTTACACATGGATTCTCACAGCCTACACAGATCCATAACACCCATCCAGTCCAGTACCTGTACCCTCTTCTTCTGCAGTCATGCCTGTGTACTGTGTACAGCATGTGGTTTTGCATTGTCTTGTTTAAAACATTTAAAACAGGGATGTCCCTGGGAAAGATGTCAACTTGAAGGCAGCATATGTTGCTCTAAAATCTAAAATGTACTTTTCTGCATTTATCCTGCCCTCACATGACCTTTACCAAAGGCCCTTACACCAACCCCACTCTATGTCAGACCCTGGATTTTGGACTTGTTGCTGATGACAGTATTGATGGCCCTTTTTGTTTTTAGCACTTGGTGTCCATTTCTTCAAATCAAAAAGATCTGGAATACTGATTTATCTGACCACAGTACACATTCTCACTGTGTGATGGTCCATCCCTGATGCCTCCGAGCCTGGAGAAGTCAATGCTATTTCTGGTTAACATAAGACATAAGAAAGGTTTGCCAAAGTAATTTCTTGCCTGTGTAATTATATTAGTTATTGATGAATGATGGTGATGCATCCAATATCACAGTTGTTCACTTGTACCTTTGCCTTTTAGGCACTGAAATTCCTCCAGATTCCTTGACTTGTTTAATGATATTATACACTGTAGAGAGAAATATGCAATTCCTTTCCAATGCTTCTTTGAGAATCACTGTTTTTAAATATTTCAGTCATTTTCTCACACATTTTTTGACAACATTGCCATATTTGCTCGTTTTCATTTCTTGTACCAAATCATTATTACAATCACCTGTCAACATCACCTGTTTGAAATCCTTTTTTCATTGTTAGTAAATCACAGCTTTATTTAGTGTGTGTTACAGGCCTGAAAGCTTATTAGCATTTTCTGCATTTGCACAAAATCTAGTTGAAATTTTAGAGATGTACTTCTTGTGCACTCTGTGAGCCTGTGTGTGCTACACTTACCCATAACCCCCTTCTATGCACTGCAATGCAGATATGCATATAAGTGTCTTCACAAAAGCATAAATCAGCTTTGACTCCTAGGATGTCATGCTGTTTTAGTAGCTGTTTCTGATTCTACCTCAGTGATGCATTTGAATTTGAATTAAAACAGTCATGCACTGATACATAAGCATGACCATGACAGGCTCTTCCACATTATACTGAAGTGATGAAATGAGTGTCATTCCATGAACACTGTTGTCCAGATCCCAACAACAGACATAACAGTGAAGGTTGTGCTATGAAGGTCTGCACAGCTTTTATAATAAAGTCTCTGTCCTGTCATCCTGGTCCATTTGAACATGAACGAAACAACTGGCAGTGATGAATGAACACACCTGTTATTGAGCGAGGGACCGGCGGGTATAAAGGAAGGACTAATGACATCAGGGCATCTGATGAGGGTCCACGTTTTGCTTCAGTGAGTGTGCAAACTGTCCTGATAAGAAATCTACACACACACACACGCACACACACACACACACACACACACACACACACACACACACACACACACACACACACTCTTCTTTCCCTGTTGCTTTCTTTCTCTCTGACTTTATCTATTGCTGTGTTTCACACTATTCTCTCTCTCTCTCTCTCTCTCTCTCTCTCTCTCATATATATATATACACAGTATATATCGAGAGAGAGAGAGAGAGAGAGGGAGAGATATGGAGCCTTAGGCCTAATCTGGGTTTTTTGAGACCAGCCGTTTGTGTGGATTTGGAGCTGGTGAACTGTACCTTATCAAGTGGCTGATTTGTCACTCTGATAGTATGTGCGTGTTTGTGCGTCCATGTTTAAAGATTTGCCACTCTGATAACCTCTGTGTCTGAAGGCAGCTTTGCAGGTGTTCCCTACCTGCCATACAGGTACTTTATCTCCCCTTGGCTATCTGGGCTATCTGGGTAATCGTGCGTGCAGCCTGGGTCTCACCTGCGCTATCTTGGCTGGTTCGGTGCTGCAGAAAGACTAAACGGCTTCTTTAGACACGCACAGATCCCTGCCAAGTTCCACAGTCGCACACTGAACTTCCCCGTGAACCTGAATAGATTCATACGCAGCCACCCAGCACCCCTCAATCACACACTGTAGTATGGAAGTCCCAGGGACCCCCACACACACTGCTCCAACACACCTGATTTAACTCACCAGTTATTTACTGAGTGAGTCAGGTGTGTTTTTCTCAACTGGGGAACGATGCATTGTAATCTACAGGACAATTTCTGCATGTTCAAGGGCTCATGGCAGCATTTGATATTTGGGGCCCCTATTCATGCTAATCTTAACATTGAATGAAAATGAATACAAATAAATGCAGGCCCTGGATACAGGGTTTTTTTATTTTGGGATTTATTTGAATTTAATTAGTCTTAAGAATTCATTATTAGTTTTTTTAGTAGAATTTAGTTTAAAATGTATTTTTATTTCATTTTTAGCACTATGATGAAAATATTTGGTAGGGATATGATGGACTATTGCATTTAATTTTATGCATACAAACACAAAACATTTTTATTAGAATTCAGACCTTCAATGATAATTTTATATACTTTGGAAATGTAGCAGACTGTAGTTTTGCTTAGTTTTGCTTTGCTTAACATCAGATAATCGCCCAGTATAACCATCACATTGAACATATGCAATATCCACAATACTACTAGTATTATATTATAGTATTAGGGTGAGGTAGGACACTGTCACTTCTTTATAGTTTTAGGTGTCTCACAGTGATATGTATCACTTATAGACTTCAGTACAGCCTAAAACTAGCTATTAGAAATAGAAATATTTTAATAAAAGTATAAGAATTGTGACATTCACAATAAGCATGAATATAAGTCATGTCTGCAGTAATTACAGTCTAAAGTATGTAGTGAACAGTGTCATAAAAGTAGCAGATTATGATATATAACATTGTGTATCCATGGAAGAGAACAGTACTGTGTAAATAGTCATATGATGTAATTCACCACTCCTCACCACCTTCTGAACAGGAACCATAAAGAGCATCCTGAGCAGCTGCATTACTGTCTGGTTTGGGTATTGCACTGCATTTGACAACAAGACTCTCCAGCATATAGTGAGGACAGTTGAGAAAATCACTGGGGTCTCTCTCCCAACTCTCACAGACATTTACAACAAACGCTGCATCCGGAAAGCTCTCAGCGTTGCAGAGGACTGATCTCACCCATCGCCTGGTGTCTTCATCTGCTGCCTTCTGGTAGAAGATACCGCAGCATTCAGACTCTCACTGCTAGTCTGTCCAACATCTCTCAGACTGTCAGACTCCTCAACACACACAGTCTGACTCTCAGTTACACAGACACTGTAGCCTGGTATCTTGAGTCCCACCAGCCAATCATTCAGTACTGTGTACTGACCATCATTACATTTGTTCTGTCATGTAATGTGTCTTAGTCTAGTCAGAGGATTTGCACTGTATTATAGGTCCTGTATGACTGCATGTTCATTGTATGTTATCAGTGCCTTCTGTGTTGCACGTGGTCATGAAGGAATGTTTAGTTTCATTATGTACTGTACTGCATAGAGCTGAAATTACCATTAAAACATATTGAACTTGAACTTCAACACAGGTCATACCACTCTGCAGATTGCTTTAGAGCATTAATTAAGTGTTTTAAGCCATAGAATCATACACCATATATATATATTCTTTTTAGATGTATTATTTATCTACTAATAAACTAATATGCACATGTTACAATTTTAATCTGAAAAGAATGAGAACATTCAGAAATATTCACAGCCTTAGCCTTGATGTGTCCAAAACGGAAATTCAATAACTATCCCACAGCACTGTAGTGCACTGTAACCACCATTACGCAATTGTCAAGTATGAGAATCTGAGAGACTTTAATAAGGACCAGATGGCTAAATGATTGGATCTCAGAGGGTTTTTCTGATAAGCACTGAAAGGGTACAGAACAAGTAACCAGTCACTGGCCACAACATGATGGGCACCAAAGAATCAATGTGTGAGACTAGCTAAGGTTATGCCTTCGGTCTGAACCAACAGAAAAAGTCACAGAAGACCTCCATTGTATTGTTTGGGTTTCTGCCTGAATTTGCATTCTCTCTCTTTGTACACAGTAAATATGCCAGTGATAAATCAACAATATTAGAGTTAAATTAACACTGAGAGTGTTACATTTTGACACCCTCCGTGTTAATTTAACTCTAATAGTGTTGATTTTACACGGGCATATTTACTGTGTACAGCATGAATCGAATGCAAAAAGAGCTTTTCAAGTGAGCAGAAAATGAGTTTTATGATTTTTTTAATGTCATTTATAGTAAATATATTCAATATATTTCAAGATAATAACATACCTACAATACACATACTTAATGCACATACAATATAAATACACATGTAAACTAGGCAGATATGAACAGCTGATGTTACTGTCTTAAAAAATGATTCTCTGAATGTAAAAACATGCGTCTGACCAGCCGGCAGCTCTGGTCTGTCTCTGAGGTTAAAGTGCAGCCATACATCAGTCAGATCATTTTAATGTCTTGTTCTATGAATGTACTGGCTCTTCATTATGCAGCCTTGGTTTTCACTAGAAACCAACCCAACATGGCTCTTTGCTTTTAATGCTGTAAATAGTAAACACTGTGATGTTACAGCATCTGTTTGTATATGTGCATGTGACTGAAGTGCAGAAACAGCAGAGAAATGCATGCTTCAGTGTTGGCGCTTCATTTAAGGGCATTCCATGTTTCCTGGAAATGTGTGTGGTGTGAAAGTAGATATTACTCAGTGTCAGAGAAGAACATCTGGAGAATGGCATGAGCATATGCGTAATGTACGTGTGTGAATAATGTGTGTGTGCGTGCGACATCTGCTGTATAGAGCATTGCGGTGGTAAGTGTGACTAAAGAGAGACACATTTCAGCCAGCTGTGAGAGCCTGGAGTCTTCTTGCTTTCTGCAAATTTTCCACTAAGCACATTATCCAGATGCTAACAGAACATTGTTTGATTGGTCAGGGGTGAGGAGAGCTTGATAAAATGCAATATCAAACAAAATATATCACCATATCAGTGTAAAGGAAGGGTTGACCATGAAATTATATTTACCCAATTTTCTACATACCTCAGATGTAGTCAATCAACCAAACATCAATTCTGGGGCATATAGGTAAGATTCAACTTTGTAAATGTGATTTACACACAACGGAATTTGTCCTCCACATTTAACACATCTATGCAGTGAAACACACACACTAGTGAACACACTGGGCTGTGAGAACAGTGGGCAGCTCTATCCACGGTGCCCAGGGAGCAGTTGGGGGTTAGGTGCCTTGCTCAAGGGCACTTCAGTCATGACCCATCTGGGGATTGAAACAACAAGCTTCTGGTCACAAGACCAGATCCCAAATCACCAGACCACGACTGCTACACAAGTGCAAAACAGTTCAAACATAGCAGAAAAAGTAAATACAGTACATGCAGTGCAACTACGCTTAAAATAAATCCATTATAATACTTAGAGTACAACAGCTTTTCATCTATTCTGCTTTTCCTCCTCCTTATTTATATGACTGATGGTGTATAAAGGTCACATCTCATAATTCAGACATTATTCAGACAATTATTGTTTGTGTTTCAGTGTGTGATGCAGAGGCGGATGCTCTAAGACTGCAAGGGAAGCTCAGCTTCCCCTAAAATGTCAAAAAATAAGTGATCAATAATATACTGTTGTGTGTACATGTCATTGACTAAATATGCGCTACAACGCGCTCAACTATTGTTCAGAATCAGCTTCTTATCACTGGTAACGACACGGCTTTCCTCTCACTCATTCCCGCAGCTTCACAGTGCTTTAAACAGGGTGGACGCTCAGCGTCCACAGAGTTCAATGGCAAAGCAAAGCGTGCAGCGAAATGAGACGAGTCATTGGATAAATGCTGGGCTTTGTCCCGCCCATCGGACTCTCAGCGTCTCTGGGGGTCTATGGGGCAGTGGGCTGGCCTCGGCTTGCCCGGACGCTCAGCTTCTGCATGATGATTGGATTGATGTGTCTGAGGCTGAATCCCTTTTTGATTGACAGCTAAATGAGCGAATCAGTGATCTTTTTGTGTAAACATCCATGGGAATATTTTTTTTTTTTCATTCTGTTCTGAGTTGAACCGAAAACTTTCCTAATCCTCTTAGCAGCATTTTCTTTGTTAAAAACGACTAGCGACAAATCGAGCTTCTATTTCTGGTGTTTTTTTGTAGCTGCTTGTGTTTGGAGACTGACTTCTATCACTCCTTCTGACTTCTATTGCAGTTTCTGTCCAGCGGTAGCACTCACAGGCAGACACACTTCACACTAGCCTCGCGCCAGTAAAGAGCTTCTCCTGTTTTTAAAGCGGCTCAAGTCTTACACCCGCAACACCATGAGCCAAGGCCGTTTAAGCAGCCTAGCTCTGCTGGCCATTGAGAGGACACTAGTCAAGTCCCTGGAAAAGATGCCTTGTTGGTACGACAGGATCACAGATCATTTTCTTGAAAAGGAATGGAGGGTAGAATTTACGTATACATAAACCGACACATTTTATGATGTAGGCCGGAATTGAGCTTCCCCTCCTTGAAAGACCAGCATCCGCCACTGGTGTGATGTATGCTGCTAAGCAAGTTGTGAGTAAGTTTGAGAACACATGCAAAATGACCATTTTATTAAGACCACATTACTGTTTAACACATGTTGAGAAACAAAACAGACGTGAGCAACAAAAAGTTTAGTTGTAAAGCCTGTCCTGCCTAGCAACGCTTGCTATGTATAAAACATTTGTGGGAGAATCACCTCAGTTACTACTGAAGCCCAGTTGAAACTGAATTGAAATGGAATAGAAACTGAAATGAAATTCAATGTGAACTGAAATGGAATTGACCCTGATCTTCTGTGAGACCTGTGATCAGGTCTGTGGTGATGGAGGGCTTCATGCTGTTATTGGCTTTGATCTGTGACTCCTGCGCTGATGACAGAAGAGGATAAGAAGGGGCTGTAATCCTATAGACCAGAGCGTAGCCCACCACGCTGGGGTGTGTGTGTGTGTGTGTGTGTGTGTGTGTGTGTGTGGCGTGCATGCGTGTGTGTGTGTTGGGGAACACAATGACTGAGGGCCACAGCTGTGGATCTTGCTGGTACAAGAACAAAACACACACACACACACACACACTCACACACACACACAGAGTCACACACAGAGTCACACACTGCAGGACAGGGGGATAAGCCCCTCTATAGAAGCAGGCCTGTGATTACAGCAGCTCTGCCTTATAGCTGGGAGACCAATGTGGGGTTCAAAGGGACAAGCCAAGCTGAACCTTAAACAAAGCCTTACACAGGAGCACATACTTGTGCTTGTGTGTGTGCGTGCACTCATTTGAAGTGTATATGCTTGTGCATCTGTACGTACCTCAGGGTGGTCACTCTGTGCATTTGAAGCATGTTAATGCAATAATAGTATTGGTCTGCATCTGTTATAGCATCTGTTTCTGTATCTGATAAATGCTGTAAATAATCTGGTAACACTTTATAATAACTTTCATTAATAAGCCATTAACTAATTATTAATAACTGAACAAATCATTAGTTCATGAGAATTTGAACATAAACAAATGTTTATAAATGACAGTTCATGTAGTTACTAATGACTGTATTCATTTTTGCAAATGTTAACAATTCATTCGTAAAACATTAGTAAATCATTAATAAATCATTAGTAAATCATTAATAAATCATTAGTAAATCATTAGTAAATCATTAATAAATCTTAGTAAATCATTAATAAATCATTAGTAAATAATTAATAAATCATTAGTAAATCATTAATAAATCATTCATAAATCATTAGTAAATCATTAATAAATCATTAATAAATCATTAGTAAATCATTAATAAATCTTAGTAAATCATTAATAAATCATTAGTAAATAATTAATAAATCATTAGTAAATATTAATAAATCATTCATAAATCATTAGTAAATCATTAATAAATCATTAGTAAATCATTGTTAATGAAATCATCAGTAACTAATGATTTGTTCACAGTTATTAATCATTAATTACTGAGCTATTAATGAAAGTTATTATAAAGTGTTACCAATAATCTCTTTCTGCATCAGTTCTAGTCAAAAAAGCAGGTGTAGATGTAGATGGAGTCCAGTTCTGTAGTTCAGAAGCTGTGAGGCTAACTTCACTAATCTCCCATTACACCTTACATGCCACAGTAGTTACATACATGTGCCTAGTAGGGTTATGGTTAACCTAGTAGATACATGAATGCAGCTGCTGCACCGTTTAATAAGGTGGAATGAAAAATCTGAATAAGAAGGACACTTCACCTTTGTGGCTGTGAACTGAATCTCGGCCTCTAAGTGACCAGGCTGAAAAGTACTATTGGATGGCTTTGATCTTCAGACCCTAATGCAGCACTGGATTAAAAACAGAGACAATTCTGCAGAGGAAATCACTGCATGGGCTCAGCACTCAACTCTTCTGATAACCAGTGTGAACACAGCTCTTCACTGCATCCACAAACACAAGTTACAACTATAAACCAGATACAGAAATGTTTCCTTCTCTGGGCCTGAGCTGGTTTAAGATGGATGGAGGTAAAATAGAAAAGTGTCTTGCGGCCAAAGAATCAAAAATTGAAATTCTTTTTAGAAATGTTGGATGTTCCCTCATCTAAAGATGGGGGAAAACCATCAGCTTTGTTATTAGCACACAGCATTTGTGAAGGTATGTGCACATGGCATGGGTGACTTGCACATCTGTGAAGGCACCATTAATGATACATACTGTATATACTATACTATACTGTTTATAGGTTTTGGAGTAAAAGATGCTGCCATCTAAACAACGTTTTCAGGGAGAGTCTTGCTTATTTTAGTATGCCAAACCACATTCTGCATATATTACAAAAGTGTGTCTCTGTACTAAAAGAGACTAAGTGCTAAACTGACCTGCCTGCTGTCCAGACAACACAAAAATGAAAAAAAAACAACAAAAGAGACCCTGAAATGTTGAGCAGCTGAAATCCTTTTAGTTGAAGCAACTAAACTCCCAAACACATACAGGGTTGTTAAAAGAAGACATGATACAAGACAAGACATGACCCTGTCCAAACATTTTTGGAACATGTTGCTGGCATGAATTTCTAATTAGGCATATATTTTTCAAAACATTAAAATTTCTGTTTCAATATTTGATACATTGTCTTTAGTGTATTTTCAATTAAATACAGTTTTTAACTGTTTGTTCATAATTACAAATGTACAAATATTGGGCAGCTCCTGCAGTGACTGGCTGCTTCACCCAAAGTGTATGAAGGAACGTTATATCAGGTCCTTCCTTCCTGCTGTAGTTAGATTTTACAACCAACACTGCTCCTAGTAGACCACTTATAACCTATAACTGCACTTATAACTTCACTTATAGCCTCACTGATGTAAATACCTGACAGAATATGTTTGGACGATACATAAATATCAACACAGTCTCACACGAAAACGTCGCAGGGGTGACTTTCTCAAGTTCCGTGCCCGAACGTCTACCCATTGAGGTTTTCTGCTTGTTTGGAAACCCCCGGATTTGGCATCATCACCCGAGTACAGCCGAACGTCCACCATATTGCTACTTAACTAGTTGGCGCTTGGTGATGCATCGACAGTTATCACACCAACATTTGCTAATTCCATCTGCTCCCGTATAAATGCCCGCGCCTTGGTTACGTTCAGCGCTATAAAACCATTTAACCCACTTATGTGAAGAGTCTTAACTCGCTTAGCTTATCTAGGCTAGTGTTAGCTAGTTAGTTTATCGCTCATACAAACAGCGCAGGCATCTGCGGTGATTCCCGTTTATCCCTGCATCTTAAGTAACGCCCTATTAATGAAAAATCCATCCATCAATCCATCCATTATCACACCCACTTAATCCTTATCAGGGTTCATTAAAAAATATAAATCTGAAAAAACAAACAGTAAAGCAATATGCCGGATGTTCGGCTCCACTTGGGTGATGATGCAAAATCTGGGGGTTTCCGAATGAGCAGAAAACGTCACTGGGTAGACGTTCAGGCGCAGAACTTGAGAAAGTCACCCCTGCGACATTTTCGTGTGAGACTGTGTTGTAAATATAATGTGTAACATTCATTACAATACTGTGATATTTATACAGCATCATGTGCAATATTTTAATCCACCAAAATGCAATATCTCATGTACAAGTCATGTACATTTACTTGTAAATATTCTTCAGAGATTTTGACCCTCCTGCCACTGGGCTCTGGGCACACCCCCTGCCTTGTCTCTGTCGTCTATGCCATGTGCTCTTGTTCATGTTCATATGTTGCCTTCATGGTCACACCCCCAGTCACGACACATCATGTCATGTTGTCAAGTTCATTGACTTCACCTGTTGATTGTTAAGTTCACAGCCCTCTCTTATCTCCCTCCATGGTTAAGTGTGCTTTATAAGCCTCCTCATGTCTCTTGTCCCTTGTCCATCATTCTGTGTATCTCAGTGTGCATCTGTGTTCATGTCTCTACACCACAAGTGTTTTTGTATTCTAGCCACAGTGACAGTCTACAATGTTTTATAGCCAGTTTTGAGTTTTGTTTTTGTCAATAAAAGTCTTTTTTATTCTTTTGCTTCTGCTTCATCAGCAACAACATTCTTACATTTTGATGAGTTTTGTTATATTTTTATGTTGTTTTATTTATTTTTATAGTATTTAATAAGAGTCTATGTTATACCTCTTTGTATTACTGAGTACTTCACTGTCCCTTTGCTGCTGTAACACTGTAAATTTCCCCACCATGTGACTAATAAAGGATTATTCTATCTTATTTCAAAACAAATTCTAATTCAAAATAAAAATGGCTCTTGGCCTTTATTTCTCCAAATATAATCTCAGGTCTAACAAAGCTAACCAAACTGGCAGCTAACAAAACATCTTGGACAGGTGACCCTCAAGGTGGAGTTAGAAGGGCGGGAGACCAGACATTTCTCTCCCAGGTGTTGTCTTTCAATTGCTTTATAGTGGAGAGCACCTCCTTGTGAGCCGGTCATAGTTCCC
>BRDA01089616.1:0-19327 GCA_036984385.1 Crenuchus spilurus
AGAAAAAAGCTTGAGTACTGATCTTATTTACCCGAATATTGCTCAATAATAATACCAGCATTGGTATCGATATTATCGATATTTGTCAGTTGCCCAATCTGGGGAGAGCACTTCGTCTTCTCCCGGCTGAGAACCATGGTCTTGGATTTGGTGGTACTGGTTCTCATCCCAGCTGCTTCACACTCAGCTGCAAACTGGTCTAGTGAGAGCTGGAGGTTCTGGTTTGATGAAGCCAGCAAGAAAAAAGCAGATATGGAATCGTGAGGTCATCAAACTGGACACCTTCCACCATTTGGCGATGCCAAGAAATTCTGTCCGTAAAAATTATGAACAGAATTGGTGATAAAGGACATCCCTGGCGGAGTCCAACCTCTTGTTGACATAGTGCCAGCAATACGGATCATGCTCCTGCTTTGTTTGTATAGGGACAGGATAGTCCTTAGCAAAGAGCCCAGTATCCCATTCTCATGGAGTACCTCCACCCCCCCGAATACCGTGAGGGACACAGTTGAATGCTTTTTCCAAATCCACAAACACATTTAGATTGGTTGAGCAAACTGCCGTGCACTCTCTAGGATCCTAGCAAGGGTAAAGATGTGGTCCAGTGTTCCACAATTAGGACAGAACCCACATTGTTCTTCTTGAATCTGAGATTCAATGATCAGTCTGACTTTCTTCTCCAGTACCCCTGAATAGACTTTACTGGGAATGGGACCACCCCACCCGTCTGCCAATACAGGGGCAGTGCCCCTGATGTCCGCGATGTTGCAAAGATGCATCAACCCAGACAGCCCTGCAACATCCAGAGCCTTAAGAAACCCAGGGCAGATTTCATCCACCCCTGGGGCCCTGCCATTGATGTGTTTTTTGGCTACCTTTACCACTTCGGCCTGAGTGATGGACGAGTCACCACCAAGGTCCCCAAACTCTGCTTCTTCTCTTGAAGACGTGCAGGTGGGATTGAGAAGGTCCTGAAAGTATTCTGTCCAGCGGCCAATGATGTCCTCAATCAAGGTCAACAACTCCCCACCAGCACAGTAGACAAACTGCTTTCCCCTCCTGAGCCACCTGTTTGCCAGAATCTTTGAGGAGGTTCCATGGCCTCACCAACCTTCTCCCACATCTGTGTTTTTGTCTCAGCAACAGCCAAAGCTGCAGAATGTAGCCAAGCTGTGCCGGATGTGGGAATTGAAAATCAGTCTGACAGGTTCCTCTGCCAAATGTTCCCAGCAAATCCTCACTACACATTAGGGACTGCCAGGACTGTCTGGCACCCTACATTGTGCAATTAGTACCTGATTACATCCAAAGCATAAGAAAATTTGTATCTTATTCTGTCCCAAAAATCCCAAAAAAAATCATAGAATTAGTATGTGATTATGTACAAAACATCTTAGAAATTATATCTGATTATGTGCAAAACATTGTAAAGTTAGTATGTACTTCTATCCAAAAGATCATAGAAATATTACCTGCTTCTATTCAAAACATCATATAATTAGTATCCAATTATGACCGCAGGATCATAAAATTTGTATCTGCTTCTGTGCAAAACATAATAGAATTAGTATCTGATTAAGACCTTATTTCCTATTATGAACCATCTTGTTTATTTAGATCACAGGATGCTGGCTTCTTGATAGTTCCCAGAATTCAGAAATCATCAGCAGGGGGAAGAGCCTTCTCTTATATGGCCCCTCAACTTTGGAATAACCTCCCAGACAATGTTTGGGACTCAGTCACAGTCTCAACCTTTAAGACTAGGCTGAAAATATATGTTTAGTTTGGCTTTTGGTAATTAATACTTTACATTATAGAAAGGTTGTAGATCCAGGCGTGCACTGATGTAGGGATTTATAGTGAACTGAGATGCTGGGGCTGTCATACCGCTGCTCACACGATCACTCAGGTTTGTTGACGGTGAGCAGAGGGATGCCAGTATCTTGGGGAGCTCCCATGCCTGTTTACTTTCTGGCTCTTTCCTTTTAAGTAGGCTGTTCTAGATAGTTCCACCAGAGTCAATAGCCACACTCTGATATGTCTCATAATTTCTGTGCTCTATAAATCCAAACAGAACTAATTCAATCTTTGTCTTTTTCCGAGTGAGTGATTGCCCACCGGTCCGGTCCAAGGCTGATGGAAGATTGATTACTATTCTCTGTATGATGCTTCCCTGGATCAGCTGGCCACCAACAACAAACTACTTTGACCTGCTCTTCTCTACTGCCCACATTGGAGTTCATATGGACTTTCTGGCTGTTATCATTGCTACCATGGCTTGCTCATCGGGGATTAGGGATAAATGATTTGGTGTTTGTTATTACTGACCCTGTAAAGCTGCTTTGTGACATCAGTTGTAAAAAGAGCTTTATAAATAAATTTGATTTGATTATGTCCAAAAACATAATATAATTAGTGCTTGATTATGTCCAAAACCTCATAGTATCTGGTTGTCAAAAAAACATAAAATTAGTTGCTTAGTCAGTTCAAAACATCATAGAATTAATATTTCATTCTGTCCAAAACAGAATTAGAATCTGATTCTATTCAAAACAAAAAAAAATGTTCAAAATATAATAGAAATAGTACCTGGTTTTGTACAAAACATTATAGAACTGGTAT
This sequence comes from Crenuchus spilurus, assembly GCA_036984385.1. Lineage (NCBI taxonomy): Eukaryota > Metazoa > Chordata > Actinopteri > Characiformes > Crenuchidae > Crenuchus > Crenuchus spilurus. The sequence continues at coordinate 2,623 of BRDA01089616.1, forward strand.
TTGTTTCTGTCCAAAACAGTATAGCAACAGTACCTGATTATGTCCAAGACATCATACATGCAGTACCCAATTATGTCCAAAACATCTTAGAATTACAATATGACTCTGTTAAAAACATCATAAAATTCTGCTTCTACCCCAGATATCATAAAAATAGTATCTGATTCCTTCCAAAACATTATAGAACTATTTGCTTCTGTCCCAAACATTATAGAAATAATACCTGCTTCTGACCAAAAACATCATAGAATTAGTATCTGATTATGCCAAAAACAATAGTTAGTTCCTGATTCTGTCCATTACATCATAGAATTAGTATTTGCTTCTGCCCAAAACATCATAGAAAAAGTACCTGATTCTGTCAACATCATAGAATTAATATCTGATTCTGACCAAATCATCACATAATTAGTATCTAATTATGTCAAAAATATCATATAATTAGAAACTGATTCTATGCAAAACAAAATTAAATTAGTACCTGATAGTAACAAAATACAGAAATAATATCTGGTTTAATCCAAAACATCATAGAATTTGAATCTGATTATATTTCAGCATTAGTAGCTTCCAGGATTTTATTACTCTGCAAGAAGTATATTTCTATACATTTGCTATACTACATAAATACTATAATAACATTTAAACAGTTTTACTTCATTACCACTGTACTTGTCTGATTTATGTGAAGCTCAGCTTAGTAAATAATGCCTGAATACATGTCATTTGAAAATAAAAATCAGTTCAAATTGAAGAGGAAAATGTATGTAACAAATGTACTTCAGGCAACACACATTTTGCACAATATGAGGAATCTCAGACTTCAGTAATGATTTCTAGAGTCCAGTAGTGAGGAAATGTCTGTTCGGGTCACTAAAGTGAGGGTTTGGTCAAAAATCTAATTTGCAGAATCTGTAGTTTACTTTTATCTTACTAAGAATTTTTTCATAAATAATAGTGTGTCACACAGAGTCAGAAACCACAAGCAGGTTAGTTTGATACTCAAGAATTCAATGTGGTTTTAACAGAATGGTGATTTAGGCATGTATTTTTGTCAACAGTGCTTTATTATGACAGGGCTTTAAATTGAACATTGGCCTTTGGTTGTTGCTGAGATAAAATGTAATTTTGCTTATCTGTTATATCCCCTAAAAAAGTTTAGACCAATGGAGTCAAGTTACTGCCATAAACTCACAGGCTCAGTGTAATCTGTAATTATCAAGAACAGACTTACCATTGCCTAGCTCCCAGGATATGTTATACTTCTTGCCAGCACTGTACTTCAGCAAATTCAGGGCGCTCGAGGCATTCCATGAGTTGTCAGGGTTTCGGTGAAGGGCATTGAGCCCAAAGATCAGGTGCAGCCCAGCACAGTCAGCAAAATTGTAGAGTTTGTCTAAAGACCTGGCTGGGAAAAAGCGAGACACAGTTGTAACTTTGGCACTTTAATTTTCCTTTCAAAATATATCAACTTAACCTTGATAAATAATTACAGTTTTAAAATACACTCAATGGCCACTTCAATAAGTACACATACCTTGTATTTGCACTCATAGTCTACAATTACAGCCTATCTGTTTCTATGTATACTTTGTTATCCTCCTTCACCCTGTTCCTCAGTGGTCAGTACCACCACAGAGCAAGTATTATGTAGGTGGTGGATCATTATCAGTACTGCAGTGACACTGACATGGTGGTGGTGTGTTAGTGTGTGATGTGTTGGTATGAGTGGATTAGACACAGCATAGTTGCTGGAGATTTTAAACACTATATTAAGTCAATATCCAAACCTTCTTTGTTGATGCTAGTCCTTCAATGTTGGTCACAGTATACTATTCTTCAGATGATGTTGGCTGGATCATTTGGTTATTCTCTCTCCAGTAGTGACACTGAGGTTTAAAAACATCAACAGCTCTGGCAAGTTTGATCCAGTCATACCAGCAGGACACACACTAACACATCACTATCTCTTTTCCTTGACTGGTGATCAAAGGATGCTGTTGGTTTGGTTTGTGAACTATTTTAACTCTAGCAGTGACACTGTTGTGTTTAAAAACATCAGCAGCTCTGCTGTGTCTGATCCACGTATACCAGCACAAAACACACTAACACACCACATCAGTGAGACTGTAGTGCTGAGATTGATCCATCAATCAATCAATCCACCCAAATAATACCTGCTCTGGTGGTCTTGTGAGAGTTCTGATCATTGAAGAACAGGAGAAAGGAGGATAACAAAGTATACATAGAAACAAATGGACTACAGTCTGTAATTTTAGAACTACAAAGTGTACCTATATGGTCAGTGAAGCTGATGGACATTGAGAATAAATAAGTTATGTTTACATAATGAATTGGCATTGAGTGTATAACTGAATTAAATTCAATGATGTACTTAATGAACACACTTGTAATACTGAAATGAATGTGGTCTTACAGTCAGATCTACAGCTGTTTTGTTATGCTATCTGCATGTGAAAACACACACTGTGAACTGTCCAGTGATATGTATAACAAACAAGCACAGAATTGTGCCAAGGAAAACATTTTAGAGGAAAAATCTTGGGATGGGTTATAAAAATTGGGTCTCATCCTTGTCATGTATATTTGTTATGTTTTGAAATTCTATCTGTTAAAAGCAGTGACAATAAACACAAATATTTCAGTGCCCTTTGACTTCATTTCCTGTGTTTAAAAAGAAGCAGCTGAGACATCTCACATAGCCCAGAGGGATTTAAGGGAAGCCCAAACCTGTGTGATGTACCAGCAGCATTGAATTTCAAGGTTGCTGTATTCACTTATGGTCAGTTTTGCACATAATTAAATTAAGTTCATGATGAACATGTCTCTGTCTGAACCAAAAAATCAAAGAATTTAGGTCAAAAGACAAAATACAGAAATCGCTTAAATCAGTTGTGCAGCCAAAATGACTACTACATCTGTCTGCAAATCACATGAACATCTTTGGCATTTATTTGACTATAAAATGGAAAAACATCAGTGTTCCCAAAAAATTCAGTTTTATAAGACTGATCCATAGAGTGACACAGCAGATGAGTGTGTTCGACAAGTAGACACCCAGTTAACACAGCATACACTCATATTTACCTCAAATACAGTCAAATTCCCTCTCCAGATGTGCACATTAACATTACTACAAAATTCCTGATTTTATTGGGTAGGAAACTTTAAAGCTTTCAAGAAAACTTAAAACACACTTGCCACACCAGTAATAATGGGTGACTATTTCATAATGTGAAGGGAGAGCCTAATTCAAAGCATAACGTGACACTTTTGATCAAAGCGCTTTAAATGGCTTAAGTCTTTAAATGGTCTAATGCATCACTTAATTGGGTACAAACCAATAAAAAACTTAATGAGGGCAAGAACTTTAATTAAAACAAGAAAAGAATAAACCAATGAGCAAGCATTTTTTCCACACTGACAATCAAGCTGTATACTAGTGCATCTCAAAGAATTTTGAATATCATGAAAAAGTTAATTGTTATTCATAATTTAACTCAAAATGGTAAAATGTCATATTTTATATTCATTACACATAAAGTGACATACCCGCATATTACAGAAACTAAAAAAAAATCTAAAACTTTTAAAACTTTTGACTGGTAATAATATTAAATTATTAGAATATATAACTTGTCAGAAAAACAGAAATCCAGAATTTCAAAGTACTTAAATTTAATTTTGAGTTTCAATAAATTACTATTCAAAGTATCAACATCAAAACAAAAAGGACTTGTCACTTTACATGTAATGAAATGACAGTTTATTTTTTTTACTTTCACTTTTCATGATATCCTATTTTTGGAGATTGGAGATGTTTTATTTTGACAAATTTAAAAAGATTTTAAGCATCAGTGGGCTGGACTACAATCCTACTTTTATAAAAAATATTTTTCCACTTTCTAGTGTGCATCAGACCTGATGGAGATGCCCACCTTGCAGGGAGTCTTCTCTGTTCTGCAGCCTTTAACACAGTGAACTGATGGAGATAAAACTATCAAAGGCAGGTGGATGGAAAGCAGGGCCGTACTGTCAGGGTAGAGAGAGAAACAGAACCAGATGTGGGCCAGAGGCTGAGAGAACCCAGGGCCTCCCTTCCTCTAACAGACTCTTGCACAAGAGCTGTCACTGTTGAGGAACCTGGATGTGGGCCAAACACACATCTAATGGTAACAATCACCAGCCCAAATTATTGAGATGCTTTCCTCTCTATAGAATTGCACAGAACACTGCAACTATGTTGATATTATGATTTTGAAAAAAAGGATCAATATGTATCATAGCTATTATTTAGATATCATGAAGCATTACTGATATGCAAAGTCTAACCTGACCTATTCCTACTCCTATTGCATAATAAACTGTCATCTGTTCTTCTTCTGTCTCTCTCACACACTCACACACTTTAACATGTTATTTGACCCTTTCCAACAGTGTGTCTTTCTTGCAGGGGTAATCACAATAAGAGAACAGCTACTTGTCCTTAAAGCAGCCTACTATGATCAGTACCATGTTGCTAAAGTAAGGTAATTACACTGTGAACAGCACCCAGGCTCCTAAGGGCTCTGTACAGGGAGGACCAGACAAGGCAATATAGGGAGTAGGGAGGACATCAGGAACACAACTCTGGTTCACATTTACAGCAGACTCAAAGTGTTTCCAGATAGACTAAATCAGTCTCCCTCTGTCTTTTTCTCTCTTTCGCTTTCTCTCCCCAGTAATATTACAGCGATATAGCTGAAGTGAACTGTAGAATAATTGAGATAAATGACAAATTACAAAATGAAGTGTCAAAAAGCCAAGAGTCCTTGGAATTATTAGAAAATAATATTGTTTTTGGACAACCTTGATGTTTTGCTGACATGGTTAGCTGGCCTCCTGTCATTCTTACATGTTTTTTTAGTAATTGAATTAGAATGCGAGGCTGATGTGCAATGGGGTTTACCGATATGCACAGTCAAATTCCCAAGACCACACCTGATAAAATGTGCTTTTGAAATTAATCTTAAACTTCAAATGTTCTTTAACTTCACAGTTTTTTTCTGTTAAAACCCTTCTGCTGAATTTAACATTGACTAATGTTCTCCTAAACAGAGTAAGAGTTAACTCACCACAATATACATTTTTTTTTATTTTAAAAGCACTGCCACTTAAGAACTCAACATGTCAGACTAATGTTGTGAAGTCTAGGTTGACATATTAGAACAAAATCACTCTGAACTTTCTCAAAATCGAGTGCATGAACGTTTGTAGTAAGTTCAGTAGCAACTGAAAAGCTAAAAGCTAAGAGTAGAACTAAACCCACTGAATCCCACAAGCCAACGCAATGGAAAGAGAGGGGTCTGGATATTGTCAGAGTAGCTATCTGATCACAGACATAAGACTTCCATAACAAGCGGGACTGTACCAGAGTGCTACGGCTCATTTCTGAGCCAGAGCATTTCCATTTATGTCTAGTGATTACCTACAGCAACGATCAGGAACTGTATATTCAAAACCCCTAAAAAAAGTTCAAAGCAAAGAATTTCCATAGCCAGACAACATCCACAATGTCTACTCTTAAGGAAAACAATGACTGCAAAAAAAAATCCCAACAAAGATCTTTTATCTCCACGTTTCAAGCAGTGTTTTTACCATGTCTGCTTATCTGTGGGCAAAATATATAAACCATAAAATATTACTTTAACTACAAGGAAACCATGTTCACTAAAAACAGATCCTATATGCATAGCTTACAGCAATTAAGATTTAGAACATAAGTGTAAAGCAGAGCAATGAATGAAAACATGTATTATATACGTTCAGTGAGAGAAATTGTTAAGCATCTTGAACCAAACCACTTCTGAATTGCCTAAAGCCTCAAATATCATGTATTTTTTATCAGAAAAAAAGAATAAATACACTGCAAAAATTTGTCAAATTTACAGTTGTGGTTGCCCGAATTTCACTGTAAAATATATGGTTACAACGTATAGATACATTTGCACATTTGAAAAGTTAATTAGCTGTTTTTTTTCTCCAGTGCTATGTATTAAACAATGAAGTACTCATTGCCACATATTTATTTTTTCTGCTTATTCCAGCTACAATTTAAAAGAAATTAGTATAGATGTGGTTGCAAGAATGCCTGTATAAAACATACAGTCACAAGACATTACAGAATGCTTTTTTGGCAACTGCAAATTTTGTATTCAAGAAATGGTTTGTGTCCCCATTTCAATGCACTTTCAATTTTCTTCCCATATCTGTGTGGGTTTCCTCCGAGGTCTCTGACTTCCTCCCACAGTCTTACAGAATGGAATAGTGAGACATGTTGTACTGTATTTATTACAGTATAGTTCTGACAACCACATTTGTAACATAAAACTATTGCTTTTTCACAGTGCACATCTCTTTATCTCTGTATTCACTAGAATATGAGATATTAGTCCACAAACAACCCCAATAAGCATTATTAATCAGTAGAATATGATAGATGTCTTAGCATGTTTAACTAAAGTATGTCTCTGAAAAAGAAAGTTATCTCATTCAACATACTATAGCAATGCTATACTTCCCACTCAAAGAACATGTCCACAGTCCCTTCAGAATTCAAATGCTGCTCAATTTTGTTGGATTCTGTGTGTTACACATCTAACAGAGAGTAAACAGCTGTAGTAAAGGCTTTAAAAATGAGCTGAAAAGCAATAAAACTGTCCTACCTCACCCGTTCACCATCTGAACACATCCACAGTACTGGCAAACAGTTCTGGGACATGGAAATTCAAAATTAAACTTATCACAAGATGTGTGAACATGTCCAAGGCAGCTAAATTAGACACTCCAAAATCAGATCTCTCCTATTGTTTTACAATTTTTTCTAAAATTGGTCAAGAATCAAGTCTTTGCTTTAGATTCTGTTAGTTATGTGGTTTCCATTGAGCATAAACTTGCTGGTTTATTAAAAACATCACAATTTGATCATTATGGCACACCTGTATGACACAAGTGTACTTTGGGCATAGACCTCATTCCTGATGGTCCAACCTACAATAATTGATCTGTGCCTGTTAAATGGAAACCGTAACTTACTCAATCTAAAAAGTTAGCCAATTCAACAACAAATAGATACAATGATTTACAAAACAAAAACCTTCTAACCTGACAGAAGATGATCAAATGTTTTCATTTAAGGCAAATTATACCATCAATTATGTCCACTAAATACAATTTATAAAAAATTGCGTAAGTTACATGGAAACCATAAGAATTAATTCCCAGTACTGTGGATATGCTCATCTGTATCTGGATCAGCAACATTTATAGATTTTTATCAAAGTCTCAAAACAAACAGAAAGGTATTTATTTTCCTAAAATTAAAATATTTGTCATAGAAAATTTTCAATTGAATTACTGATCCAAATTTTTGAGTGGTACCATACAGTATATTGCATAAAGTTATTGTCCTTCAGATTACATATCTGTTCATATAATACGTTTTGTTCATGTGGAGCAGAAGTACAAATTTGGTCAAATTACTAAATAAGACAATTCATTATATTTCTTACCAGAATAAATCATGTCCCAAAACCAGAAGCAAAAACAACCATTATTAATACCTGATACAGAAAGAGACCACCATGTTTTCCATCTACTGGCATTTTGTTTCCCTTCAAACCAGGTTTGTTTTGCTAGATTGCACATGCTGCCTCAGTATATGCTAAAGTTAGCAGTAATCTCTGTACTTATTCCCTTTAAAGCCATTGGAGCTCAGCTTTGTTATTGTAACCTAGGTTTAAGTTATTTTTGTAATAATAGAAATATGAACAACTGTAGTAAAGCACTTCCATACTTGTTATTTAGTTCTAACACTGGAACAGCAACCTGAAAAAAGCAGCCTTTTTAAATACATACATCAATAAATATGGAAATGAATAAGATAACTGAAAGGATCTGAAATATTAGTGACAGGAAAGAAAACTAACACTGAGTGCATGGACCCAAACTAACTCTCATGCAAACACTGTTAGAGTGAAAATATGGTTTCAATAGTCCTGCTATGCCTGTGGTAGTCTGAAGTGCACACTGCATGTCATACAAACCCAAGTATGCTCACGTTTATAAACACAGCATTACACAAAGACTCTCATTTGATAGGGTATGTTTTACAAAGAACTGCTCAGGTCAAACCACTTTTGTATTCTGGAAGAATGCAAGTTATGAAGACACCTGTTTTTGATTGATTCGGTATGGCCAGCTCTCTGTGTGTGTGTAGGTGTGTGTGTATGTGTGTGTGTGTGTGTGTGTGTGTGTGTGTGTGTGTGTGTGTGTGTGTGTGTGTGTGTGTAGGTGTGTGTGTGTGTGTGTTCAGGTCAGTTAATCAATGGTGTTCCCATGTGTGCTAGAAAGTGTGTTAACAAAAATATAGGTACCCATCAGTGCATTCATGAAACATTCATGAAGCTAGTGAAGAACCTGTGAGTATGTGTGTGGGGGACTTTGTGTGTGTGTGTGTGTGTGTGTGTGTGTGTGTGTGTGTATCATGTAGAGCCATGTGGTTGGCAGTGAAAAGGATAGAGAACTGACTGATATGTTAACATCTCAGAACACACGCTGGTGTATATACATCCACACACATTTGTGTACACTAATTAATCTTCCCCTGAGAGAGTGCCTGTGCACAAGCACATGGCCAAAACTGCACAGAACTGCACACTGGACTCCGATTTCCCCTTAGTGTCAACAGTCCTGAGCACAAGGTTGATTGAAGCTACACTTGATGAAGTCAAAGACTAACGTGTGTGCCAAATTACGTCAACCGCGTTAAAGCAATGGTGCAGAAAAAAAATCAAATATACACAATGGCACTACATGACAGTGTTGTCCATAGAAATTAACCAAGATCAGGCAAGAATTCAGGGTGCTAGCACTGTTGGCTAGCAAAGCCTGTTTTAGCTATACAATGTACTTTTGTATTTTTTGTCAAAAAAGGGTGTTTATATATAATGTTGTCTTGTGTTTATTTGAATTATACTGCTATAAAGTTACTGACAATACTAATAACGTCACAATAATTATATTTAGTATGCTCAATAAACTATCTAATGCTCATTAATAGATAACAGATAGATATGCCCACTAATGAATATAGATAAGATAAATAGATAAGCAAGTCATGGATGACTGAGACACATCCTAACATGGGGCAGTGTTGTTTATGTAGTTGGACTGAATCAAATAGTTTTTGCTCATCAAATTTACAACATTATTACTATTAATTACTGTCCTGGTGGTTGTAACATTTTGATGTTTATATTCAACTCACATTAAGAGTTGAACATTTGAGTATTTTATGTGAGGTTTATCATCCATGTGCTTTACTTAATGGCTAAATCTCACCTAGTTAGGCAAGTGTGATTTAGCACTGTGATTTGCATGGTGCTATATAGTTGGTTATAACATTTACATTTGAGGCATTTAGCAGACGCTTTTATCCAAAGCGACTTACAATTGGGGGTTAGGTGCCATGCTCAAGGACACTTCAGTCGTGACCTGCCCGAGGATCAAACCGGTGACCTTCAGATCACCAGACCAGATCCTTAACCACTAGGCCATGGCTGCCTAGTACTGCCTAGTACGGCTGCACACTTATAAGTGCATTAGCATCATAGTAAACCTTGGACACTAAACATGTCTTGGCTAAACAATTACATTTTGAATAAGTAAATTATTTTTTTTAATTAAATGTCAGTTATAATGGCTGACCAATTTTCACAAGTAAAGAACATTTGGAATATCTGAGCATCGTCCATTATGTTAAGAAATACAATTTGATCTCTTCAAAGAGGACTGTGCTAAGCTTTTACATACCTGGCAGCATTATCTATTTAAAGTCTTTACTCCCCACTAATGCTGTAATTACTACAGTAATTGCTCAGTGATTATTTTGTCAAAAGACAGGTCAGATAGGATAGGCAGAACTAAACTGAATGCCCCCAGGGCTCTTTATTAACACACATCAAAGGACTTCTCTGAAGTCAAATTTACCCACAGTCTGCCAAACTTCACTGCCCACAAAACATAAGCATGACAATGAATGTATTACAGTATGCTTTAATTGTAATGAACAGATCAACCACTGTTGATGCCTGCTATGTTAATTTACCGACCTTAAACATTCATATTCAGTCGTCACTAAGCAGATGTTAATAACTGGCACAAAGGAGTGATTGCATTTAACGCCACAGGCTATACCCAGCAGGCACAATGATGTGAAAATGTTCTGACATTCTGAAAATGTTGTCTACATTCTTGCAGTGTTGATACAACATTGTGAATAGGTTCTGTGCCTACTGGGTAGTGTGGAAGGATAGCTAAATTTGCAGGTCTATCAAAATGCCAAACAGCAGAAACAAAAAAACCCAGTCTACAGGAAATTCTCGTCAGAACTGTGGTCAAAAGATGAAACTGGTGGACATGAACTGCTAGTGGGTTTCATGGCTTGTGAATGAAAATCATTTCACTTACAAACAAGAACTGCTTCTAGATGTCAACATAGGTCCTTCACAACCAATTACTGAAATAACAATCTGCAGAGGGTGTGGGTAAAACTCATAAAGAAATTAAGCATTATTAAGTCTGCATTGACATATTTAAATTGTGTTTGGAGGGGGCCTTGTAGAAGTGTCATGGGCTTAATTCAATGAAACACCGATGAAGGGAGTTGTCTACCTGGTAAGCACTGTAGAGCTTGTTGGGTAGTGGGTCTCTAAGGATGTCGGAATACCAACCATTGATTAGTTGTAGGACTTATGTCATCTTATCTTGTATAATTTCACTCATTTCAAAATATGGAACTATTATGTAAATCAACAACACAAAATCAGACAGTTAATTTCATATCAGTATATAATTTTTTCCAGTGTATCACCATCCCATTAAAACATTCACACAAACAAAAGGTTAAACAGTTGTTTTTCTCTAAGTGACCATCAAAACACACATCAAAAAATGCAATAGATTATGGGATTCTGACTGTTGAGGTAAAAGTTGCTAAAGACTGATAGCCAACAGGTGATGAAACACAATAGGAGTGGTTATCTGATAGTACAATAGTACAGTACATGCAAGTGCAGTTACAATACATGCTTTTGTCAGATGCTATTTAAAAAGATCAAAAAAGATCTGAATACTTTTCCAAGTATTCACCTCAATAAATAACCTGGCACAGAGTATATTACTGTGTTTCATACTGAGGGATTTTTTTTAGAAAACCTTTTTTATAGAAACCAATCATTTTAATACTTTTTGAATTTTAAGCAAGAGCTTGAATGACAGAAATTTTAAACTTTTTAACCACCATTAATAGTATTTAACCCATCTGTCTTCTTCTTCCACTTTATCAATTGTCATGTGATTTTATATTAATGTGATGCTATCTAGTAAATCTTAACGATTTTCACTTTAATTAGAGATGAAATCCAAATAAATAAATAAATAAATGATTTAAAAAAAAAGATCCGTTCTTAAAAACAATTTTAAAAATCAATTTAATAGTAATTATTAGTTAAATTATCTTTTTGAAGCAGTGGGGAGGCCAATAAAAAGTCCACTACAACAAAGAAAATGTCGGCTAATGGTGTTAATAAGCAAAGAGCTAACAGAGAGCACAAGAGATCAACTCCACTGGCCCTAAGCTGTGCACAGTTACCAGTGGAACAAAACCCTCCATCTGGCTTTGGTTAGAGGTGTCTGGTCCTGTCACTCAATTTAAGGGTGAATAAGGACCAGGAAAGAGCTTTGGTTGCCCCCTCCTCCCAGAGTCATTGAAAGCACCCCAGCCACCACTTGAATGGAGGACAGGACTCCGTAACATACCACAGAAAACTCAATTTTACTTTTCTGTTCCCTGACCTCCAGACCAGAGCAAATTTCATTACACATTTATGGACTCATAAAATTCCATCAATAACATAGCTTTTCCTCACATGTGGTTTCAACATACATACAGCAAAAACTTGTAGGATCTGTCACTGGACAAGACTCACTGAAATGGAAAATTTGAATCAATAAAACATTTTAAATACTGTACTTATTAATAAAATCAATAGGGTTTGCAATTATGATAATGTGTTTTCTCTGGTAGTAAAAGACTTCAGTCAACTCAGAAGTGATGTATAGTAATATACTTATATATACGGTATATATTCCTAAAGGCAGGTCATTCATCAAAATAATTAAAAAGTTAATTGATTAGTTGATTGCTGGCTCTTGTTTGATTGTTTATGCAGGCTACATGAATAAATATGTAAGAATTTGCATACTAAAATCCAGGTTTCTGGAGTGGAAGTCAGGTCTGTGTATTAGAATTCAGCATAAATCAAATTATTAATATACATTTTATTTTATGCACTAAATTGGGCAAATTAATACTAGACCATTAAAAAATAAGTGTTAAAGTAAAATAACATTATTATATGTATTTCTGTGTATTTATAAAAAGAAAATGCAATTCTGGATTTTTGGTTTTCATGAGATAAAATTCATACTGATCAATAGTAAAAAAATGCTTAAAATGTCACTTCACATGTTAAAAAAAATTAACTATACATGCAAATTATACTAGAATATGCATGAAAATGAATTTTGTCATGATATTTACATTTTTTGATGTGGCACTGTATATCTAGGTCTTGCTCTTTTAATATTTGTAAATTTTAATTATAGCAAGCTTTGGCCATTTTATTGTTTTAAAAAAGTGGATTTCAAGTCAACACCTAAGGGTCATCTCAATCTGGCACTATTGCACTGGCTCAAAATTTGGTTGTCGTAGGTAGATTTACGAGGAGAGTGTGGCTTTGAGCATTTCATGACACTATTGGTCATGCCACCCAGATTTGTCAAGCAGCCTTGTTGATGTAGCTGATGTAATTCATGGGCAGCTGTTGAACATTTATAGTGAAAAAGCCTGCACTGGAAAAACAATGTAGATGTAGCCTTAGTCACTTTCAAATGCTGTTATTAACTCTATTGGATATCATCTTCAATTCTGTAAATGTAATGATTTCAAACATTTTCAAAGGTCATTCATCTTTCGTAAAGAGTAGGCTGATAATACCAAAACATTACTTGAGAGAGTTTTTGTTTGTGTTTCCAGTCCATCATGCCATACATTTAATTTAATTAGATTTAATTTGTTTGTCAGAAAGTTCTTATGTCAACTGATTCTTTATCCTCCCAATAGGTTTCTCTACCAAACAAGTATTTTTTGTTGCTCAACAAAAGAAGAAATCAGTTTTTTTAATATATGTTTTCTTTCTAAACATCTCCTCTAAACTTAGAAAATGTTGGGACAGTATGGAAAATGCAAATAAAAATGCAGTGTTTCTGACATATACTTTGACAGATTTCATTGCAGACAGTATTAGCCCATGATAAGACTTTGTTTTGCACAATAGTTTAAAGAGGTATTAGAATGTAATTCCATATTTTACTGCTAGACAGAGGTTCATCAAAGTTATCCCTTGCTCAAGTGATTATATCAGATTTCAATCAATGTCAATAACATTTCAATCATTTTCTCATGTCCTCAAAGTCTGGTTTTGTACCAAATCAATATTACAATCACCTTCTGACATCACCTGCTTGAAATCACAGAATCATTTAGTTTTTTGTTTGCCTGTTTGTTTTACCTCATCACTACCCTTAAATGCACATCTGTCAACTTTTTTGGAATGTATCACAAACCTGAAATGCAGGAATGGATGCAGATTAACAAATTAATTTAGACAAACCAGACAAATCATAAAATGTATTAGGTTCATATTGTCTGCAACAAAGTTTTTGCATTTTCCATACTGTCCTATCCTTTTCTGTTTTGAGATTGTAAGAGGGTGCATCTAATTGCTGAGAATGAATTTAAGTTTTTGCTATCATTGCCTATTCAAGTCACTGTAGTCCTTTCAGGAGAAAGGTTCATAAAACAACATCCAGTGCAGTTGCAGTTCTGACTGTTCAGCCTTCTGCCTTGAGTCTATCAGTATGATTTCATAGCAATTGTGAAAAGGATAGAAAGACTGGAAATGTTATTGCTATGGGCAGTGTTGATTTGTTCCACATTGTCCAAGATACAATATTTAAATTTTCTACATGTGCAGAAAAAAAGCCGGGGATACCTGTCTGCTGGAATAGCACATCCATCCATACAATACCACAGAATTTACTTACAGTTCTTTAGCTGTTTGGGTGCCATATGATAGTTTTATCATAAATTGTGCTGAATGTGCCTGGAGTTGAGGTAGATGTTCATGAACTGGAACAAGCAGTGAAGTGAAATGTTCTTCTGCCAATTCAGTACTTAAAATGCTCATCAGCCACCTTTGTTTTTTTCTCTCTATGATCTTCTGCATCTTCTATAAATCCTCAGTTCTGAACACATACTGGCATATAATAAATATATATATTATTGTTTAGAGTATACATTGTTTATAATACAATAATGCAAAGAAAATTTGCATTGGTTGTTATAACTTTGCCCAAACAAATAGTTCCTAGGTGAATGACGACTTCTGAAAACTTCTTTGCTAAAGATTCTTTGCTAATTAATTGCTGCCATGCTCAACATTTCTTCAAACATAGACTGAACACCCATCTCTTTCATGAACACTTAAGTTAGCACTAGTTTATAACCCTTATTGTAATACTCTTATATTGTGTATTATTGTGTATCTTTCCTTCTTTCTGTGTATCAGTAATGGTTTGTTCTAACTGTCTGAACTGAAGAGTAGTTTGGACTGTCTGTACTAGCTGAGATGATTCTCTTAATGGAAACAACATATTGTTGTATGTTGCTCTGGACAAGAGCATATGTAAATGTAAATTTAATTATTCTAAAAGTTTGCAAGACCATACTATCTATTGGTAGGCCATCCTATTTTTGAGCTCATAGTTTGATTATTGGTTGCTTAAAATGAGAAACCAGAGGTTGAATAGTAATTCAACCTGTAAGTGCTTCATTCCCTTTGGGCTCAACTTCAACTGTCCTGATTGGCCAGACATGCTAATTGTGACCCAACAATGTGTTCATTTGGCTAATATTAGCCACTCTATTTGGATCTATTATATGTAACAAAAGCTAAAACATGGGTAAAAGGTATTGATTTGTTGCTGAATCATGAGCATCAAAACAACCTCAATAGAAAGCATTACAGACATATAACAACCATATAACATAAAGAACAAAAAAAAGATCTGATCAGAAAAGATGCTCATGAGGTACAAATCTCTACTCTGTATGAGATCATAACATAGAGCAGAAGAGAGCAGATAATAAATTAGGAGAAGAAGGCTAAGTGTCATGCTTGCAATCAATGTTCATATTAACACAGAACATTAACTTTAATTTTCACATGACATCTGCAGATGAAGGAATGACAGTGATTCAAACTGCTAATGACAATGTCAAATGAGCCAAAATTAACATTCTTATCATCAAGTCTTGAGCTCCATAATGACAGCAGTGAAGGTCTCAGTGAGTTATATTTTATCAATGAAACAGGTTTTTTGGCAGGCTAAACCTGCTGGAAAAGAACCTATATCAACATTTAGTTCCCCAAAAACAGTTTACAGTTAATGGTCTCAGACTTGAGAAAATGAAAACAGTATCATTAAATCTGCCAGGGAGGTATTTCACAGAATGGGATTTCTCAGTTTACTCAGATAACCTAATCCAAAAATTAAACTTCAGTGGAAAAAAGAGCATAAGGACATTCCCAATGGAAAATTATTAAAGTTTTAAAATCTGGCCAGCTTAAAAATCCTGATTTGTGGAATTCTCCCCAGGTGTAATGGTAATACATTACTACTACACATGGCAGTACACACTCTAAAGCACTTCTATATATAACACAAACAGGCGCCAACTCTGGGGGGCAATCATGTCCATCCCCAATGTTATACATAAGTAAGCAGCCATGAACTCAACAGTTTAACTCATTTTGTAAATTCCTTAAGAGGGGCACATTTCCAAAGCAAGCACACAAATTCTCTTGATAGCACAAGTGTCAAATTAACAGACACAACATGCCTTATCCTAATGAAGTATTTATGTGTTGTCTTAAAACTTGAAGATCTACTGTACCAGTGCAAAGCTGGGACAGAAGAGATGTTTCTGATATTCCCTTGGAATCAAAGCAATTTCACTGAGAGTCTGGATAAACTAACAGGAGGAGGCACTGGCATGTTTCTGTAAGATTAGCATTAATCACATAGAGCTGGTATTTGCATACTGTGAGCATGAGTAATTAGATTCTTTTTCAATAAACATATTAGTCATGTCAACACTCGAGACTTGGAAAGTAATGCCTCAGCAAGGGTTTTAGGTTGCGCTTTTATTTAGCACAAAGTTCTTTATTTATTTCTGTTAATGAATAAAAATTATGTGGTGTAGCAAGTTTAAAAAGTTTCACAAGGTAGGCTCTTCTACCTGTCAACAATGAATAATTCAAACTAATCAACTGCACCTAACTAAGGTCACATCAATAAAATTAGCAATTAGCTCCGTGTTACAGAATAAATGCAAGTAGCCCTCTTTTTCAAGCATGTTGTGTGAGTCACAGATTGATAAGACATTGTAATGTGCTACACCATTACTATCATTCAAAAGCAAAAGGGCAAAACAATATATACTGTATATACTACAAAC